>CATIWQ010938323.1:0-15441 GCA_949673415.1 Euphorbia schlechtendalii | reverse complement strand
ATATAGGAAATTGGGTAATTATAGCTATTTCAATAGATATATTCAATTATAACCGTTAGAAAATATAGCCGTTGCTATAATAACTGCTGTAAAATCGCATCAGTCTTGACCGGGAAAGACAGTCACGATCGTGACTTTCTCCATACAGAAACAGAAAGTTTTGACAACTTGATTTACGAGCGCGATACAAGTCGCAATTGCGATATGTCCAAAATCTATAAACTTTGTTCTTTTCTTTTATTTTTAAAAACACACAAACTTAAAATACACACAAACAATAAAAATATACTACTATATAATTCTATATAAATATTTTAGAAAATATAAGAGATTTAAGTATCAATGGAGTTTCTCAACCCCTTGACTTCATATTCATGGATGAAATCTAACTTAACAACTTCTTAGATGTAAGCATCAATAGTCAAGTTTCATGCATATATCTTCATCCATTGGGTATTTATTAGCCTTATCCATGTTAAATTCAACAGTATCATCACCTATCCTTAACTTAATTTTACCTTCTGACACATCTATAAATGCTTTGCTAGTATGCATAAATGGTCTTCCTAAGATTATAGGACATTTTTCATCATATGCAAAATCTATCACAGCAAAGTCTGTTGGAAAAACAAACTTATCCACTTTAACTAACACATCTTCTATTATGCCATAAGGATATTTAATAGACTAGTCAGTTAATTGCAAGACCAAATTTGTCCTTTTAACTTCATCATGAAGCTTCAATTCTTTGAAGATCGATAAGGCATAAGATTTATACTAGCCCCAAAATCAAATAAACATTTTGGAAAAGAAATGTTTCCAAGTTTACATGGTATTGTGAAACTTCCTAGATCTTTAAGTTTAGTGGGCAGTGTAGTAGTAATTATTTTGCTACAATCTTCAGTTAAAGATACTTTCGATATTCCTTCTAAACTACGCTTACGAGATAAAAGTTCTTTAATAAACTTACCGTAGTTTGGAATCTGTGTAATGGCTTCAATGAATTAAAGATTGATTTCCAAACCTTTAAGTTTGTTGATGAACTCAATGAATTGCTTATCCTCATTCTTCTTCTTCATTCTTTATGGAAATGGTGGTTGAGGGGGATAAACCTTTCCGTAATTAGGTTATTCATCCACTCCTGCTTTATCATTGGATTTACTCAGATAATTATCCTCTACTTCAACAACATCATTAGCAAGCATACCTGAAGGATTTGGTTTGTCTAGTAATTTACCACTACGAAGGGCTATAGCATGCACATTTTCCTTAGGATTTCCTTTTGTGTTACTAGGTAAATGGTCTTTTCCTCTAGATGGAATATCACTCGCTAATTGACCAACTTGTGTCTCCAAATTATAAATAGAAGATGATTGATTCTTAAACATATGATCCATCTTATTCTTTAACTTCTTGTAACATTCCTTAGACTTTGATTGCTCATTATAACTCCTTCCAGAAATTTGTCTATTTTACTTGTTAATTACCCTATTCTATTAGTATTCTGATAATTCCTTTGTTGATTATCACCATACTTCCAATCAGAACTCCTATAATTATTTCCATTATTGTCATAGGAATTCCCTTGACTTTGAAAATAACTTAGTTGCTCCCTACACATGGGTTAAAGTTATACTCAAAAGCAGTGTGTCCTATTTGGCCACAATTTTTGCATGTCAAAGGGTTTCTCTTACTTATATGCATATTATCTATCTTATGAGATAATGTAGATATTTTTGCTTGCATAACAGAAATAGGGTCTAATTCATTGACCTTTTTAACTGAACTAGAAGATGTAGATGTAGCATGTGACTGAGTAGGATTAGTAGTACTTACTTGTGCTCTCTCCACTAGCCACATACTATTGTTATTTGCCATGTCTTCCAAAAGATCAAAGGCTTTTTGACTAGTTTTCTTCATAAGACATCCCGCAACCATAGCATCAATTACTCCTCTTGTTGCATGATTTATTCCATTGTAGAAAGTTTGCAGAATCACATTCTAGGGTAAACCATGATGAGGACAAACTCGTTGAAGTTCCTCATAACGTTCCCAGTCTTCGTACAAGGATTCACTATCTTTCTGAGTAAAGGAAGTGATTTCTTTAATGAGTCTTGCGGTTTTGGCTAAAGTGAAATATTTAGTTAGAAAGGCTTGGGCTATTTGATTCCAAGTGGTGATTGAATTTGTGGGTAATGAATTCAACTAGACTTTCACTTTATCATGGAGCGTAAATGGAAATAAGGGAAGTTTAACTGCTTTATCAGGAAAATTGTGCATTTTGAAAGTATCACAGACTTCAAGAAAGTTTGCAATGTAAGCATTTGGATTTTTTTATTGGGTAGGCCATAATATTGCACATTATTGTTAATCATTTGCAGTAATGTTGGCTTGATTTCAAACTGATTTGCATTAATGGGTGGTCTAGTAATTCCCTGATTGTTACCATTTATGGTCGGAACGACGTAATCCATGAGCTTTGGTTGAGGTTGATCATTCTATGGTTGGTCTTCTTCAGCCATCCTTCTTCTTTGTCTCTTATTTTTCCATTTTCTTATCCTACCAATTCTATTTCTGATTTGAAAGACGCCAAACTTTCTCCTGAACTACACGTACTTGGCATGCACACGCTAGAAAGAAAACTCAATGAATAAGCAAGAAAAATATGTTAATAACAAATATAAATACTTCAAACTAAAAATTAAATAAATTTATTGCCACATAAATATAATTACCCGTTCTTCGGCAATATGATCTCTAGAACTCACTTGCCTTCCCCGGCAATGGCTCTAAAAACTTGATCACAAGATTTTGACTATACTCGTTCTAATAGGCTTATATTCAGTAACGGTGGCAAAAACCTTGTTCCCCACTTTTCTATTGATAAGATAAAAGTTCAAAATACGAACAAGTGTTGTCAATACCGATTATCAAATAGAAAAATGATGACCACGACAATTGTACTGTTATGATGTAGTTTTAAAAGATATCGATCCCACAGGAAAAGAATTCGGTTCTAAAGACCAACTAGAGTTATACAACAAAGAAATAAGATAATTTGTATTGGAGGGTTTGGATGGTAGACTGATGAATTGATAGATGCATGAACAGATTAGAGAAGATGTAAACTATACAGATATTCACTAAGAATAAGTATAGTTGAGAAAAACACGCACAATCATCAAGGATATTTCATACACTAGATAACTTCAACAAACACAGTTCTAGACACCCAAATATTCAATAATTCATCACAGAGCAACACATGAAGTGACTTTTCTAGATTTAGGGTAAATGAATTATGACACTTGTAAGAACCTGGATAACAATAATACTATGCTTCATACGGGTCGCTCTCACAGCCATATATTTAGCAAGTTACCACTCCAAAAATGTTGGCTCACTAAACAGCATTATAATAATAGATCCAATGATTATATACAATCTTTTTAACCCCGAAATCAGTCTTAAAGTCAACTTGAAAGCATATAAATTAATTAATATAAGAGACGCAAGATGAAATACTCGTTATGACACAAAGAAATATCATAAACTTCCAAATAGAAAGTATAAGTAGAAAACAAAGTAAAGTTGTAAGGTATGCAAGTGAAAGCTAAAGTTGATCAAACCGCATCCACTCTTTAATGGGAGTTGTCAATTCCCGCAATTCCTGCGTCTACTTTGAATTCGGTCTTGACTCATACAGAACCTCAGCTAGGATGCTATTCTTTGTGAATATAAAAAAAAGAATGTTGAAGAAAAGAAACTTTTATTGATAAGTTCTTTGCAATTACACTCATACAACAATCGCTCGAATAAGTGGAGAAATCTAGTGATCAAAATAAGAATCGAATCACTTATACATTTTTCTCGCTATAACTTTGAACGTAGTGAAATCTATATATTTTCACTCTCTATCATCCACGCATACTATCATTCAATGTCTACTACCTATTGCCCCACCATGCACATCATCAAAATGGTTGGTTTTGAACCCTATTTATAGAGTGCGAATGGTTGCGTTTATCCAAATGAAGAGTCGTGTCCATTAGCGAAGGGTTGCATCACTTCAATATGATTGGATGTAAAGTTTCATCCTCATCTACATTGGAAAGGTAACTTTTTGTGATTGGTCTACTTCCAAAAGGTGTCTTTTCGTCTGATAGTTGATGGCGATTGATCATTTTTATCTGGCGGTTGGTAGTTGAGAAGAGATAACCAATAATCGTCACAAGTCGCGAGCGTGATATATGTGTTATGATCATGACTATTAGTTGGAAACTTTCTGCTTGCGAAGAATAACAAGTCGCGACCATGAATAGGTGTCGTGATCGTGAACAATGCTTTTCTTCATAAATTTTCTTGCAACTTTACCAATCTTTGACAACTTCGATCCTAAGCCATTTCCTTACATTTTATTCATCTTTTTGCACCTTTTTCACTCTTTTTACATAGAACTCCATCTTTGATCATTTCACTCCCAAGATTCACCTATTTTCTACACTTGCATAAAAAATAACTACATACCACATGAAATCTTTTATATGAAGTATAAAATGTCTTAAAACCATATCATTTTATGATTGAAAATATCAAGATAATAAGTGTAATTACACACTTATCACTAGGTTTCTTTTAAAAGTTTATAAATCTATTAGCATCTATGGAATGTATCAACTGAAATTATATCAATCATGGCATGCTTAGGAGATCTTTTAGGGTTAATTTTAAGTTTTGCAATTTGCCTTGCAACTTTGCATGTTCAATTACTGTATTAATTAACTAGTAGTGATATGAGAGTCTACCTTTTGATATGCATGATTGATTATAGTATGTTGAAATTGATATTTTCTATGAATTGATTAAAGTATGCTATGCATGACTTAGGTTTCAATTACTGTTATAGAAAATGATGTGATAACTAGATTAAGGTTTTGTTCAAACTTAGTTTACGTGATTATCATATAAATTAGTAATGTTTTACTACATGTGTATATGCTTTAAATAAAGGGTCGCCCCATCCTTCACTCAATTAAAGAACGAAATCTTAAAATCATAGCTGTATGTGGTATAACAAATCGAAGTGCCCGTGGTTATTTTGGCAAGGATTCGACTTGGCTGCTCATTCACCTTAAGGGGGGCTCTGCTACCTAGAAATCTCCATCATTATTAGATTCAAGTGTACCCAAGGGACTTTTATGACTTAGTTGATTTCTGGTATGAGAATTGGATTTCGCATATGGTTTTATAAATGTGGTTTAAGTTGTAAATTAAAACTTATAGACATTGGTGCAAGAACTTAAACATGGACCTTATTTATTTTGCATGCTATGTGGAAGTCTTGGCATAATGGAATGATTATGATGTACTAGTCTTGAGCATGTTCCCTTAGATTAATAATTTCAAATAGCCCAGAATTATTATTATCATAATCATATCCATCGTAGAAGACCTAGACTAGGGCGAGACTAGGTGCACCAATAAAATCCATACAACAATATTAAGGTGGTAGATTGTTTTCCTTTTATAAGTCGTGATATGAACCTTATTTACGGATGTAAGAACATGTACAACATGCTTTCCCTTAACATGTGTTTGGTCATGAGACTAGATGGGGTTAATGCCTTAACCAAAATGGGCTAGTTTTCCATGTTAGTGGAGCTAGTGCTAGATTGGAGACATATTTGAGGAGTCGTACAATTGGGTATGCACTTCTCGAGAAAGATAACTTAAATAGATTAGCAATTGCATGAGATGCAAATGGATGTGTACCATTGTTGTCTTATTATGGCTTGACTTGCTATAACGGGGGTCATGATGAGTAACTATGGATGCTACTTAATAAGGAATATTGGTTGGACCAAATTTCCCGAACTTAAATAGAAGGGACTATTGAATGTAGAGAAAATAGTAGGAATTATGTACTTAATTAAAGATCTTATATTAAATGAATGTACGTATACTAATGTCTAAACAATTTCTATCTTATATCTAGGTTGAACAATGAATCCAAACATAAACCTTCGCTCAATTCTTGACAAAAAAATAGATGGTTCAAACTTTACTGATTGGTTCAATGTGGTGAGGATAGTCCTCAGATCTGAAAGGATAGCTTATGTTTTGGATGAGCCCCTCCCTGATGAACCTGAGGCCAAGGAACATGAGGCATTGGAGAAGCACATAAAGGATTGTGAAACAACATCATTCATAATGCTGGCAATTATGAATTCTGAGCTTCAGAAACAAGAAGATAGCATGGACTTAGATACCATGATTCTCCATCTTCGTGAGTTCTTCTTAGAGTAGGCCAGGTCTGAGATATTTGATATATCAAAACTCTTATATGGGAAGAAGATGTAGGCTGGCAATTCAGCACCGTAGCATGCTCTTAAACTATTATTATTTAGAGAAGCTAACTCGATCGGGTTTTGTGATGGATCACAAATTATGTGTGGATATGATTCTTGCTTCATTGACTGGTATTTATTCATAATTTGTGACTAATTATTATATGAACAAGATTGATTCCACACTGCCCGAGTTGGTCAACATGCTGAAAATGGTAGAGCCTAAGATTCGAAAGGATCCAAAGGCTTTACTTCTGGTTGAGAAAACCAAGCCTTCCAAGGGTGGGTTCCATTTTGGAAAGGGTTTGAGTGCTAAGGGGAAAATTGGTAAAAAGAAGAAAAGTAAGAAAGGAACTACAAATGTTGGCTTCTGATGTGGCAAGACCTGCCACTAGAAGAAGGATTATAAGGTTCAGAATTTTGAACAAGTGAAGAAGAAGCCAAGTGAGGCATCTACTTCAGGTATGTTAATGATAGAGAGTTTCTCTAAAGTTCTTTAAGTCTACAGGGGTATTGGATACCTGTTATGTTACTCATATCTGTACTTCTATGTAGGGGTTGTAGAATAGTAGGAGGCTTACAAAGAGAGAAATGGATCTAAGTGTTGAAAATGGAGCACCGGTTACTACAACAATTGTAGGGACATATAGCCATCGTTTACCTAGTGGCATGGCTTTAGTTTTGAACAATTGCTATTATATTTCAGTTGTCACTAAGAATATTATTTCTATTACGCGTTAAGCAACATATGGATTTGAGATTTTATTTTCTAATAATAATTGTCAAATTTAAAACGATAATGTTCTTTATGCTTATGGAATATGTGTTAATGGCATTTATATTCTAGATACTAAAACTGGAATTCTAAATATGAACATTGTTAAGAAATCAAGATTAGATAATGAGAAATCCTCATACTTATGGCATTGTCGTCTAGGCCATATAAATGAGATTCGCTTAACTAAGTTACACAAATGTGGTAACTTAGGCTTAATAGAATGGGAATCCTATGGTGCATGCGAACCTTATTTAAAGGGAAAGATGACTAAGAAACCTTTCAAAGGAAGGGTCAGCATGCCACTAGTACCTTGGAAATAATACACTCTGATGTATGTGGTCCAATGAGTGTTAAGACACGTGAGGGTTTCGTCTATTTCATAACCTTTATCGATGATTACTTGCATATGGTTATTTATACCTAATGAGGCACAAGTTTGAAAGTTTTGAGAAATTTAAAGAGTTCAGAACCGAAGTAGAGAAACAGCTTGGGAAAAGTATCAAGACCCTTTGATCTGATCAAGGTGGTGAATACTTAAGCCAAGAGTTTTAGGATTATCTAAGGGATAATGGTATTTTATCCTTGTGGACACCTCCTTATACACCCCAACATAATGGAGTTAAAAAGGAGAAATAGAACCCTACTCAACATGGTTCGGTCCATGATGGGCCAAGCAGAACTTAGTAGATCCTTTTGGGGTTATTCACTTCAGAGCATAGTTTATATTCTAAATAGAATGCCCTCTAAATTAGTTGATCATACACCATACGAATTGTGGTATGGTAAGAAGGCATTGAAAATGATGAGACCTTTTCACCAGCGGCCATATAAGTCTACCAGAATACTCCTTGCTATCCGCGCTCATTACGATAATGAGATCTGGCAGATGGATGTGAAAATAGCGTTCCTTAACAAAAATCTAGATAGAGATGTGTATATGACACAATCCGAGGGTTTTACATCCAAGGATGGCTCGATGGCATGCAAGTTGTAGAAGTCCATTTACGGACTTAAACAAGCATCAAGGAGTTGGAATATTAGGTTTGACGAGACAATCCGAGAAATTGGTTTTGTCTCAAACGCTATAGAGCCTTGTGCATATAATAAGGCTAGTGGGAGTGCAATCATTTTCCTTGTATTATATGTCGATGACATATTACTGATAGGAAATGATGTTTCTTTTCTTCAAATAGTGAAGTCATGGTTGTCAAAGAAGTTCTCTATGAAAGACCTTGGAGAAGCAGTTTTTATACTTGGTATAAAAATCTACCGAGATAGATTTAGAAGGCTACTAGGTCTTTCTCAAAGTACATACATATAGAAGGTTTTGGCTAGATTTACCCTTGGGTAGTCAAGAAAGGGCTATCTCCCAAAGTCTCATGGGGTTTATCTTCCAAAATTTGAGTGTTCGAGAACATAAGAGGAGAGACTGCCATGAATGAAATACCCTATGCTTCAGTGATAGGATTCATCATGTATGTTATAGTACACACTCGGCATGACGTCTCACATGCATTGAGCATCATGAGCAGATTTTAATCTGATCTAGATGAGAAGCACTGGATAGCTGTTAAAACTATCCTTAAATACTTATGTAGTACTAAGGATATGTTTTTGGTTTATGGAGAAGGTGTTCTCTATGTGGAGGGATACAATGAAGAGAGTTTTTAGTTTGACAGGTACAATTACAAGTTTTAGTCAATATATGTGTTTATGTTAAACGGGGTAATTGTTTGGAAAAGTTTCAAACAGGATACGACTACCGATTCAACCACTAATTCTGAGTATATGGCTGCTTCAAAAGTAACTAAGCAAATTGTCTAGCTTAAGGGATTTATTAATAATCTCGGTGTGGTGTCCAACAATGTAAATCCAATAGTGATCTATTGTGATAATAATGGGGATATTGCTCAGGTTAAGGAACCACAGTCTCGTAAGAGAAACAGACATGTACTCAGAAAGTACCATCTCATTCAAGAGATGATAGCTAAAAAGGATATAAGCTTATAATACACCCCTACGGATAAGAATCTAGCAGATGGGCTAACGAAGCCATTGACTCAGTTTAAGCATGACCAACATCTTAACGAGTATGGCATGGAGCACATGGGTAGTTGGCTCTAGTGCAAGTGGGAGATTTTTAGACATGATGTATGCCCTAGAGGGTAATTAGGGTGATATATCTTAATTATGTTAGAAATGATGTATGCCCTAGAGGCAATTAGGGTGATATATCTTTATTAGCTATAATGTACAAACAGTATCGAATTATTATTAATAATAATTAAGGCATATTTGTTGCTTATCAGTACTTTCTATTAATTTATGTATCTCGCTGGTATCATATATGTATAGATATGTATATGCGCATTGATGAGACAAAGTCCATGACTACTTCATAGAGTAAAAGTGCGAGGACATAGCTATGGTGTGAGAATTGCACATACGTGTTACTATGAATAGTCTAAATATCCCTAGTCATAGTTCCATTGAGACTAGACATCAATAGAATGAACAGACTAGCATGTGTAGGCTTACTCCTTGGATTAGATCCAAGCAGCTGACTTCACTAACTGAAGGTGGCACCTTGAGTTAACACATGGATGTATTCGTGTAATACATTGGAGACCGCTATAAGATAGATACTCGGAAATAACTATATCAATGTGTTGGTGTCATGTCTTATTGCAGTAGGAGTACAAGTATCCTCAAACCTGAGATACTGGTTATCTTGTGTAGGAGTTGCTATACTTTCGGTCATACTTATTCATACCCTAGTGATCAGGATGACACAGGTGATTATGGGTATAGTGATGATCACATGTTGGTAAGCTTAGTAGTCAAGATGGGATACATAGCTCCTAATTTAGTGATATAATGGGAGATGTACCTTAGAGCCCCTTGTTGAAGTGACACACTCATAAACCTCTAATTAGAGTATAAGATTTATAGAATGAGTTTCTAGTCAATCTTGATACATAATGGCTGAGTGGTGTTCTTTATGAACAAGTCTAATTCCAGGATAGCTACAACCATTACATGAGCTAACACTTTATCCGAGCTCAATAAACTAAATGGTAGTTAACATGATGGAAGGAGTATATTGTATTGGTTAGAAAGGTGTGTCAGAAAGGAGGAATCGAACCTTACTCGATATGGTTCGGTCCATGATGAGCCAAGCAGAACTCAGCAAATCCTTTTGGGGTTATGCACTTGAGAGCACAGTTTATTTTCTACATAGAGTGCCCTCTATATTAGTTGATCAAACTCCAATATAGTTAATGTATAGTAAGAAACCCAGTCTTTCTCACTTGAGAGTTTGGGAATGCTTCGCTTACGTAAAGAGGATGAGTTCAGATACGAGGTGCTAAGTCTGATAAGTGTCTATTTGTAGGTTACCCTAAGGAGAGTATAGGGTATACCTTCTTTGATCCTAAGGAATAAGAAGTCCTTATTTCTAGAAATGCTCAATTCCTCTAGAAGGAGCATATACTTGCGAAAGCTAGTGGGAGCAATCTTGAGCTGAGCACTTAAGAAGATCAAATAGACAATCAACTAATTATACCTACACCTATGTAATACACCTGTTACACAAGATAGTGTAAGCATCGAACAACCTACTATAACACCGACATTGAGTAGGTTAGGTAGGGCTCCAATCTCTCCAGAGCTATACGGGTTTCTCATCATTGATGATAAATATCTATTCCTTATGGAAGATGATGAGCCTAGGACTTACAAGGAGGTAATGGAAGGGTCAGAATCCAATAAATGGCTTATATCCATGAGGTCGGAGATGGACTCCATCTATGAAAAATCAAGTCTGGAGCTTGATAATTCTCCAAGTGGGATTAGGCTCATAGGATGCAAGTGGGTTTTCAAGAAGAAAACTGACATGGATGGTAACATAGTTAACTATAAAGCAAGGCTGGTTGCAAAAGGGTACAGTAAAAAAGAATGAGACTTTTTCACCGATGGCCATGCTGATGTCTATCAGGATACTCCTTGCCATTGTCGCTCATTACGATTATGAGATTTGGCAGATGGATGTGAAGACAGAATTCCTTAACGGGAATCTAGACATGGATGTGTTTATGGCACAACTGGTGGTTTTTACATCCAAGGATGGCTCAAAGGTATGCAAGTTGTAGAAGTCCATTTATGGACTTAAGCAAGCATCAAGGAGTTGGAATATTAGGTTTGACGAGATAATCCGAGAAATTGGTTTTATATCAAACGCTAATGAGCCCTGTATATATAAGAAGGCTAGTGGGAGTGCGATCATTTTCTTTGTATTATATATCAATGATATGTTAATAATAGGAAACAATATTCATTTTCTTCAGACAGGTAAGTCATGGTTGTCAAAGAAGTTCTCCATGAAAGACCTTGGAGAAGCAGTATAAAGATCTACCGAGATAGATATAGAAGGATGCTAGGTCTTTTTCACAAAGTACGTATATAGATAAGGTTTTGGCTAGATTTAACCTTGAGTATTCAAGAAAATGTTATCTCCTAATGTCTCACTGGATTAACCTTTTTAAATCTGAGTATCCGAGAACATAAGAGGAGAGACTACTAATGAGTGAAATACCCTATACCTCAACTATAGAAGAGAAGAGTTGACCAAAAACCGTCAAGGTCACGGCCATGAATGTATGTTGCGATTGTGAATACTTGGTTGGTAACTTTCTGTTGTGAAGGTTAACAAGTTGCGATCGCAATATATATGTCACGATCGTGACATGCCTTTTACACATGATTCCTCTTTATGATTTCTACGGATCTTGGACATCTTTGATCTTTTGCCAATTCCTTAAGTTCCACGAATCTTTTTGCACCTTTTTCACTCTTTTTCCATAGAATTCCAACTTTACTCATTTTACTTCCAAGATTTACCTAGTACCTGCATTTGCATAAAAAACAACTACATACCACATGAAATCTTTTATATGAAGTATAAAATGACTTAAACCATATGTTTAATGATTGAAAATGTCATGATAATAAGTGTAATTATACACTTATCATTGGTGTCATGTCTTATTGTAGTAGCAGTACGAGTATCCTCAAACTTGAGATGCCAGTTACCTTATGTAGGAGTTGCTATACTCTAGGTCATAGTTATTCATACCCTGGCGACCAGGATGACACGAGTGATTACGGGTATAGCGATGATCACATGTTGGTAAGCTATGTAGTCAAGATGGGATCCATCACTCCTAATATAGTAAAATAAAGGAGATGTACCTTAGGGCCCCTTGTTGAAGTGACACACTCATAAACCTTCGATCAGAGCATACGATTGATGGAATGGGATTCTAATCAATCAAGATACAAAATTACCGAGTGGTGTTCTTCCTGAACAAGTCTAATTCCATGATAGCTACAACTATTACATGAGCTGACACTTAATTTGAGCTCAATAAACTGGATGGTACTTAACCTGATGGAAGGAGTGTATTGTACTGGTTACTACTGTAGAACCGGATCAAGTCACAAGCATGTGACTTTCCAAGTATCAGGAAATCATACACCCTTGCTGGGAAGCCCACTTGATCATCTAGAGCTATCGGGTTCCATAATGGTCTAGACACTGAGCCTAAAGGTTCCCTGACGGGAAGCCAAGTAGGTTAACCTCTAGCAGCACTATACTTTGGGATACTATGGGGTCACACACTTTGGGTCTTTATTGGACTATGTAAAGAACCTATGGACTGGGTCTATACCGAAAATACAATTTGTGAAAATAGTGAGAGGAATTATTAATTGGTTTAACTGAATTAATAATTCAAAGGAATAATGAAAAGACAGGGAAAAATAATCAAAGCGAGCAAGGGATTTTTCCTGTTGTAAGTGAGCCTAAAAAAAAACACGGGTTGTTTAAGGTGGGGCCTTCGCTGCGGCATATGAGGGCTTCCCTCATGTGGCGCGTGTTAGACATAATGTAAGTCCTAGAGGCAATTAGGGCGATATGTCTTTATTAGCTATAATGTACAAATAGTTTTGAATTATTTATAATAATCAAAGGCATTTTGTTGCTTATCAGTACTTCCTTTTATTTGTATCTCACTGTTATCAGATATATTTGAATATTTATATGCGCATTGATGAAAACAAAGTCCGTGACTAATTCATAGCATAAAAGTGCAAGGACACAGTGTGGGGTGAGAACTGCACATACGTGTTACTATGAATAGTCTAAGTATCCCTAGTCACAGTTCCATTGAGATTAGACATCAATGGAGTGGATAGATAAGCATGTGTAGGCTTACTCCTTGGATAAGTTCCAAGCGACCAATCTCACGAGCTAAAGGTGGTACCTTGAGTTAACACATGAATGTTTTCGGGTAATACATTGGTGACTGCCATAAGATAGACACTCGGAAATAACTATATCCATGTGTTGGTGTCATGTGTTATTGAAGTAGTAGTACGAGTATCCTCAGACTTGAGATACCGGTTACCTTATGTAGGAGTTGGTATACTTTGGGTCATACTTATTCATACCTTGGCGATTAGGATGACATGGGTGATTACAGGTATAGCGATGATCACATGTTGGTAGGCTGTGTAGTAAAGATGGAATCCATCACTCTTGATATAGTAATATAATGGAGATGTGCCTTAGGGCCGCTTGTTGAAGTGACACATTCATAAACCTCTAATCAAAGTATACTATTGATGGAATGGGTTTCTAGTCAATCAAGATACAAAACCATTGAGTGGTGTTCTTCGTGAGCAAGTCTAATTCCAGGATAGCTACGACTATTACATGAGCTGACACTTAATCTAGCTCAATAAACTGGATGGTACTTAATCTAATGGAAGGAGTATATTGTACTGGTTACTACTACAGAAACGGATCAAGTCATAGGCACGTGGCGTTCCATGTATCGGGGGATCATACGCCTTTGCTAGAAAGCCCATTTGATCGTCTAGTGCTATGGGGTTCCATAACGATCTTGAATACTGAGCCTAAAGGTTCCCGGGTGGGAAGCCAATTTTTGGTTAAACTCCAGTGTTTCTATACTTTGGGATCCTATGAGGTTACACACTTTAGGTTTTTATCGGACCATGTAAAGATCCTATGGACTGGGTCCATACCGAAATATAAGTTGTGAAATCAGTGAGGAATTATTAATTAATTTATAATTCAAAGAATTAATGAAAAGCTAGGGAAAAATAGTCAAAGCGAGCAAGGGATTTTTCCCATTGCAAGTGGGCCTCGAAAAGAACACGAGTTGTTCCAGGTGGGGCCCACGCGGTTACCCCACAAGTTGAAAAGCTCGCAGGCCGCTAGCGCTCTGGGTAAGCCCTCGCGCTAGTGGATTGTAAGGGCTTTTTCGCTGCAAGCCCACATCACGAGGCCGCATGCATGGGCTTGGGCTATGAGCTTCCCTCATGAAACCCTTAGGTCAGCCCGCGGGTTACCCTACCCGCGTGGCTGACCCGCCTACATGGGGTAGGCATGTAGAGTTAGAGGGGGAGTCTAACTCTCCCCCATTTTCCCTTATAAATAGGCTTTAGCCTCTCATTATTTACATACACCAAAAAGCTATAAGCTTATTTCTCTCCGATTTCTTTCTCTTCTTCTTTTGTTGTGCGAGATCCTCCACGAGTTTCTCCAAACAATCTGAAGAGTTCTTTTAGAAGGCTCAAAATTTAAGTGAGCCTTTTGTTTCAGATTTTCAGGTTGATTTTCAAGTAGTCTTGCAACTGTTATTAATCGACAGGTTCTACCTTTTTAAGTTTTTGGTCGGTGAAGATCTTTGTGGATCAAGTCATAGAGGCTCTCCTAGTTTGGAAGCTAGTGCTATCGGAATTGCTCAAAAGGGAATGTCGCAACCAAACAGAGATCATGCATGCATCAACTGGCAATGCTTTAATCTTTTAGATGTTAGATTTCTTTTATATGTTTTATGAACCTAAAAGCATTTATGGAACATTTTAGCCTAGATTGTAACAATCATGGCATGCTTAGGAGATCCTCAAGTTAATTTTAAGTTTTTAAAATTCCGCCTTGCTACCTATGCATGTTCAATTACTGTCTTGATTAACCAAAAGTGGTATCAAAGCCTGCCTTATGCTATGCATGATTGATTGTAATGTGTTAAAATGTGATTTTCTATGAATTGATTAAGTATGCTATGCATGACTTAGGTTTCAATTCCTGTTATAGAAAATGATGTGATAACTAGATTAAGGTTTTGCTCAAACTTAGTCTAGGTGATTATCATATAAAATTAGCAATGTTTTACCACATGGGTAAATGCTTTAATTAAGGGTCATCCCGTACTTCACTTAATTAAAGAA
>CATIWQ010938136.1:0-24518 GCA_949673415.1 Euphorbia schlechtendalii | reverse complement strand
GCATATATAATAACACACACACACACACACACACACACACACACACACACACACACACACACACACATATATATATATATATATATATATATATATATATATATATATGATACCAGTGAGATACATAATTTAAATAACATTGATCAACAATAAAGATGCCTTTATTATTTTTATTAATAATAATCTGTAAACCGTTTATGCATTATAACTAATGAAGTTATATTACCCTAATTGCCTCTAGGGCATACATCATGTCTAACAGTCTGAACACAAAATCTATATCTTTCAGGATTAAAAATCCTGCTTTGGATTAATATGCCACAATTCCCGGTGGTGTTGAATCAGGTATTGACTTTAATTTTCTATTAAAGGAAATAAAAATCATTTGGACTTTTAAAAAAATTAACTCAATTAAATTCCATATGCATTATTTCTCAATATAATCATAAATTTTGCCTAAATAAATAGTTATATTACTTTTTTTGTTTAAATATGCAAAACGTAAGTATTTTCACAATCACATCACTAAGGAAAGGGTATTATCGTGCCTCGCACATCTTAACTTGAAAACCCACGAATACATGCCCGCTCACTATAACAAATCTGCTAGGAATAAGTTTTATCTTTAATAAAATTCATGTTTTGATAAAATCAGCTTTTTAACATGATAAAGAACTTTTATTCAAAAGTTTGAGAATTATTACATATGCGATGAAATTGCTATTACACATATATTAGGATTGCATTTTTAAATGCATTATCTCACCCAACAACCAATTTATGTTTCTTTTAGTGAAGTATCTCCCAAGTTTGTTATAAGAGTCGAGGATACATATATGATCATACCTCTTGCATAATGTATAAAGGGCTTTAGTTCATGAAGGACCAAAGTAAGAGTCCCTTTAGTTCATTTTAAAGCCATTGGATTCTAGTACAAAAAGGTGCATGGTACACTTTATACACGATCTTGAGACCGAAAACCACATATAGATTAACCATAGTCACTTTCTAATAGGTTCACCACAAACCTTGTGAGAATGCAAGTTAACTTTGCTTGTCCCTATTAACATAAAGTGAAGTAACCAAAAGGAGATTATGAGAGGTAGGCATGAACTGACCATTTTCTCTGTATGCAGGTTATATTTGTTATAAGATTAATACATGACATAACATCACAAATGTGTGAAAAACTAACCGCATCTTTATGTAGTTATAATATTTTTATTATGTAACATAGCAATTTTATTTCGTTAAAATAGGAACTAAAAAAATGTAAAACCTTGACTATTAAAGTCGTATTCCCGACTAATAAAATCATCTTGGACTAGTGAGTCAACTCAGACCAACTAATGAGTTGAATTAAATTAAAATTGACCAACGAGTCACCCCGACTATTAAAGTCACTTTCTTGACTAATAAAATCACCCTAGACCATTGAGTCAACTCAGATCGACCAGTGAATTGAATTAAGTTAAAATTGACCAAATGAGTCATTCTGACTAATAAAGTCACCTAGGACCAGTGCGTCAAGTCAACTTAAAATTGAGCAATGAGTCACCCCCGACTATTAAAGTCACTTGCCTGACTAATAAAGTCACATTGGACAAATGAGTCAACTCATAGTGACCAGTCAGTTGAGTCAAACTAAAATTTTACCAATAAGTCAACAAAAAAACACACAATTTAACTTAAGCATTTCTAAAAAATGACTTAATTCCTCGAATTGCTTTTCTTAAGAAAGGTATTAAATCTAGGCCAACACTCCCGTCTAATATTTTGCAATAATGTAAAGTCAATTGTACATTCATACATGCATGCATTCATTCATTCATTCATTCTTTCTTTCTTTCATTTATTCTTTTAGGAGCCATTGGGTGAAAACCCTAATCTTATATTAACACTTGATATCCTACATTTTAGGTTTGAAATGCATTAAACCATGATTAAGGCAAATTCCAAGTACGCTAAAGGTCAAGAATCCTCTAGTATAGGAGTCGCATGCTGATTTCTTTCCTGGTCATGAACCAAAAAAGACCATGGTGAAAAAGAAGCATTTAATCAGGCTATCCGAAACTATATGAACACACATGATTTTTTGAATGCTATGAAAAGCTTGAATGCATCTAGCTGAAAGAAAGCAAAAGAACAAGAATATGAGCTAATAGAGCTAAGGGCCAAGCTGGCCAATATTAAGATCATTATTCCAAAGTGGAGAAAATGATTGGTCTTCCCTCACATAATCCATAGACATCGAAAAAATCATACTCAACATATCCAAGCCACTTCATATCAATTTTGTAAGGCCCTCTATAGCTCCTTATAGTTGTATTGGGTCTCCTCATGCTCATATCAAGGGCTATCTTTGGGTGATGACTAACATGGTCGAGATTCATGGTTCCTGTTGTGAAGCGATGATGAGAAGTATTATCACTTGCCTCTTTTGTTCTAGTGATTTACTTTGAGGTTACGAGACATTCGAAGGAGATCCTTTGGTTTTTTAGAAGCCAAAATTGTTCAAAACCAACCCAAAACCATCCTAAAAACCATATAAAAAGTTAAAAACTAGAAAAAAACTAGAGAAACTTACCTGAACAGCCTATCCCGGTTGGACTAGCCTAGATCGATTCGGTATTTTGGATCGGCCCAGACCGAGTCAGTACTAATCTTCTCAAAGGACTGGTACCGACACTGAAATCGGCCTTGATCGGACCGATACTAGTCCTCCCTAACAGTTGGTATCAGTGCTAAATCGGTTTTGATCTGCCTTTGAGTTTACACATGAACATATTTTGGTAATACATTAGAGACTGCTATATGACAGACACTTGAAAATAACTAATTCCATGTATTGGTATCACATCTTATTGTAGTAGCAGTACGAGTATCCTCATGAGATACTTGTTAACTTGTACTGGAGTTGCTATGCTTTGGGTCATAGTTATTCATACCTTTGTGATTAGGATGATTGGTTAAATATAGGTGTAGTGATGATCCTTTTTATAAGTCGAGTAGTCAAGATGGGATCCATCGCTCCCGCTATAGTGATATAATGAGAGTTGTACCTTAAGGTCTCTTGTTGAAGTGACACACTCATAAACCTCTGATTAAAGTATGAGATTGATAGAATGTGTTTCTAGTTAATCTCAGTACATAAAGGCAAGTGTCGTTCTTCGTGAACAAGTCTAATTTCAAGATAGCTAAGACTATTACATGAGCTCACACTTAATCAGACCTCGATAAAATGAATGGTACTTAACTTGATGAAAGATGTGTATTGTTCTAGTTACTATTGCAGAACTAGATTAAGTCACATGCATGTGGCGTTCCAAGTATCGGGGGATCATACTTCTTTGCAAGAAATTCCATTTAATTATCTAGAGTTATTGGGTTCCATATCAGTCTAAAACACTAAGCCTAAAGGTTCTTGGATGGGAGTCCAAGTTTAGGTTAACCTTTAGCGTCTCTATCCTTCGGGATCTAGATAAATAAGTGGAAGAGGAAAATAGTCAACATATGGAGTAAGGGAATTTTTTTCATTGCGAGTAAGCAGCTGCTAGACCGGGTAGAGGCCTGCGTGGAAGCCTCACTATATCAGAAAGGTGCTCATTAGCCACCGACATGAGCTAGCGCATGCTGGTGGCCTACAAGCCCACCAGCATGCAGCAAGCTCATGCTTGTGGGGCAAGGCAAATTCACAAGCTTGTCTTACCTTGCACATAGAGCCCGCCTAAGCAGGTTGTGTGCACGTGGGTTAGATCTCATGGAGCATGGAGCTCCGTGGGTAACCCGCTTGTGTGGGATGGTATTTATCCCATCTTACATTACTAAATGGGGAGCGTTCATGCTCCCCTTCTCCTATAAATAAGAGCTCCTCCTACTGATTTCGTGCTTGAGCTCATCCTTCCTTTTGTGTTTTGATTCCTTTTTCTTATGAGATTTTGTGAGATCCTCCATGAGTTTCTCTAACTTTTGCAAGAATTCTTTTGAAGGTTATTCTTATTTTGGAAAGAGCCTTCTCAATTATATTTTCAGGTTGGTCTACGAGAGATCTAGCAGTAGCTTGTTAAATGATGAGTTCTCCCTCTACGTGAGGCTTTAGTCAATGGGGTTCATGTGGACTTGTCATAGAGTCATCCTAGTTTGGAGGCTTATGCTAATGGAGTGTTATCCGATTGCTCTAAGGGATCGCCGCACCACATAAAAGGAAGGCACACATCAACCAGTAATGCTCTAAACGTAGATGCTTGGTTTCTTTCAATTAAGTTTTATAAACCTATAACATATATGGAATGTTTCAATTGAGATTATATCAATCATGTCATGCTTAAGAGATCCTTAAGTTTTGAAATTTGACTATGTTGATTCGTATGTTCATTAACTGCCTTAATTAGCTAGTAGTGGTATAAGAGTCTATCTTATGCTATGCATGATTGATTATAATATATTGAAATAATATTTTCTATGAATTGATTAAAGTATGTTCTGCATGACTTAGGTTGCAATTCTTGTTTTAAAAAATGATTTGATAACTAGATTAAGGTTTTGGTTAAACTTAGTCTAGGTTATTATCTTATTAATTAATCATGTTATACTGCACGTGTAAATGCTTTAAATTGAAGATTGTCCAATACTTCACTCGATTAATAGAATGAAATCTTAAATCATAATTGTCTGTGGTATAACTAATCGAACTGCCTGTGGTTATTTTTGGCAAGGATTGGACTTGACCGCACATTTACTTTAAGGGGGCTTCTCCTACCTAGAAATCTCCGTCAATATTATATTTAAGCATACAAAAGGGACTTTTATAACTTAGTAAAGTTCTAGTATGGGAATTACATTTCGCATATAATTTTACAGCCATAGTTTAAGTTGTTATATTAAAAGTTATAGACATGGGTGCAAGAACTTAAAATGGACCTTGTTCATTTTGCATGCCATGTGGATTCTTGGCATAATAGAATAATTTTGATTTACTAATCTTGAGCATGATCCCTTAGATTAATAATTCCAAATAGCCCAAAATTATTATTATCATAGTCATATCCATCATTGAAATCTAGACTAGGGCTAGACCAGTTGCACCAATAAAATCCCTACTAAAATATTAAGGCAGTTAATTGTCTTTTTATCATAAGTCGTTAAACAAACCTTATTAACGGATTTAAGATCATTTACAACATTCTTTCCCTCAAAATCTTTTTGATCATGAGGCTAGATGGGGTTAAAGGCTTAACCGAATTTAGTTACTTGTCTATATCATTAGAACTAATGTTGGAGTGGAGACATATTTGATGAGTCATACAATTAGGTACTCACATCTCGAGAAAGAGAACTCAAATGGACTAGAAATTGGATGGAATGTAAATGGGCAGGTTTTAACCATGGTTGTCTATTATGGCTTGACCTGCTATAGCGAGGGTCATAGTAGATGGGCTATAGATGATACCTACTAAGATAAAATGGTTTGACCATGCTTTCCTGAATTTAATAGAAGGGGCTATTTGAATGTTGATAAAATATTAAGAAATATGTGTTTAATTAAAGACCTTATATTAAATGCATATGTACATATACTAATGTCTCAACAATTTCAATCTTATATTTGGGTTGAACAATGAATCTAAACATATACCTTCTCTCAATTCCTGATGAAAAATTATAAGGATCAAACTTTACTCAATGTTTTAGGGCAGTGAGGATAGTCTTTAGATCCAAAAGGTAGCTTATGTTTTAGATGAGTCCCTCCCTGACAAACCTGATGTTGATGCCAATGAACATGAGGCATGGGAGAAGCACATAAAGGATCTTGAAATGGGAGCATATATAATGTTGACAACCATGAATTGTGAGCTTCGGAAACACTATGGGAGTCCTTAAAATCGACCTTTAGACCTTTTAGAGTGTGATAAACACGATATGACAATAAAAGGCAAGTGTCAATGTTTTCACTAAATTTCATTCCCGGAAATCGGTCCGAGTGTTTTCAACGTTGACCTTCAAATCTACTTTGTACCTTTAAGAGTGTGAAAAACACGATATGACCATAAAAGGCATGTGTCTATGTTTTCACGAATTTTCGATCCCGGAAATCGGTAAGAGTTTTTTAAAGTTTGACCTTAAAATCGACCATTGGACCTTTTAGAGTGTGATAAACACGATATGATCATAAAAGGCATGGGATAATGTTTTCACGAAATTTCGTTCCCTTAAATCGGTGTGACTTTTTTCAAGGTTGTCCTTAAAATAAACTATTGGACCTTTTAGAGTGTGATAAACACGATATGACCATAAAAGGCATGCGCTAATGTTTTCATGAAATTTCGTTCCCAGAAATCGGTAAGCATTTTTTAAAGTTAAACCTTATAATCGACCATTGGACCTTTTAGAGTATGATAAACACGATATGACCATAAAAGGCATGCGACAATGTTTTCAAGAAATTTCGTTCCCTGAAATTGGTGCGAGTTTTGTCAAGGTTGTCCTTAAAATAGACCGTTAGACCTTTTAGTGTGTGATAAACACGATATGACCATAAAAAGCATGCGTCAATGTTTTCACGAAATTTCATTTCCAGAAATCGGTGCGTTTTTTTCAAATTTGTCCTTAATATCGACCTTTAGAACTTTTAAAGTGTGATAAACACGATATGACCATAAAAGGCATACATCAATGTTTTCACGAAATTTCATTCACGGAAATCAGTGCGAGTTTTTTCAAGGTTGTCATTAAAAATAGACCATTAGACCTTTTATAGTGTGATAAACACAATATGTCCATAAAAAGCATGCATCAATGTTTTCACAAACTTTCATTCCCGGAAATCGGTGCGAGTTTTTTCAAGGTTTCCCTTCAAATAGACCGTTGGACCTTTTAGAGTGTGATAAACACGATATGACCATAAAAGGCATGCATCACTGTTTTCACGAAATTTCATTCCCAGAAATCAGTGCGAGTTTTGTCAAGGTTGTCCTTAAAATCGACCTTTAGACCTTTTAGAGAGTGATTAACACGATATGACCATAAAAGGCATTCGCCAATGTTTTCACTAAATTTCGTTCCCGGAAATCGGTGTAAGTTTTTTAACCGTTGACCTTAAAATCTACCTTCGGACCTTTTAGAGTGTGAAAAACACGATATGACCATAAAAGGCATGCGTCAAAGTTTTCATGAAATGCGAGTTTTGTAAAGTTTGACTTTAAAATCGACCATTAGACCTTTTAGAGTGTGATAAACATGATATGACCATAAAAAGCATGCGTCAATCTTATCAGGAAATTTCAATCTCGGAAATCGGTGCGAATTTTTTAAGGGTTGTTCTTAAAATCGACCTGTGGACCTTTTAGAGTGTGATAAACACGATTTGACCATAAAAGGAATGTAGCAACGATATCACGAAATTTCGTTCAAATAGGTGCGAGTTTTTTAAAGTTTGACCTTAAAATCGACCATAGGACCTTTTAGAGTGTGATAAACACAATATGACAATAAAAAGCATGCATCAATGTTTTCACGAAATTTCATTCCCTGGAAATCGGTGCGAGTTTTTTCAAGGTTGTTCTTAAAATAGACCTGTGGACCTTTTAGAGTGTGATAAACATGATATGACCATAAAAGGAATGCATCAACGTTTTCACGAAATTTTATTCCTGGAAATCGGTGCTAGTTTTTTCAAGGGTGCCCTTAAAATCGACCGTTGGACCTTTTAGAGTGTGATAAACACGATATGACCATAACAAGCATGCGTCAATGTTTTCACGAAATTTCGTTCTCCGGAAACCGGTGTGAGTTTTTTCAAGGTTGTCTTTAAAATCGACCTTTGGACCTTTTAGAGTGTGATAAAAACGATATAATCATAAAAGGCATGCATCAATGTTTTCACGAAATTTCATTCTCGGAAATCAGTGCGAGTTTTTTCAAGGTTATCCTTAAAATCATCCTTTTGACCTTTTAGAGTGTGATAAACACGATATGACCATAAAAGGCATGCATCAATGTTTTCACGAAATTTCATTCTTGGAAATCGGTGCTTGTTTTTTCAAGGTTGTCCTTAAAATAGACCATTGGACCTTTTATAGCGTGATAAACACGATATGACCATAAAAAGCATGCATCAATATTTTCATGAAATTTCAGTCCCGGAAATCGGTGCGTGTTTTTTCAAGGTTGTCCTTAAAATCGACCTTTGGACCTTTTAGAGTGTAATAAACACGATATGACAATAAAAGGCAAGCGTAAATGTTTTCACTAAATTTCGTTCCTGGAAATCGGTGCGAGTTTTTTCAACGTTGACCTTCAAAACTACCTTTGTACCTTTTAGAGTGTGAAAAACACGATATGACCATAAAAGGCATGTGTCAATGTTTTCACGAAATTTCGATCCCGGAAATCGGTAAGAGTTGTTTAAAGTTTGACCTTAAAATCGACCATTGGAACTTTTTGAGTGTGATAAACACGTTATGACCATAAGAGGCATGCGACAATGTTTTCATGAAATTTCGTTCCCTGAAATCGGTCAGAGTTTTTTCAAGGTTGTCCTTAAAATAGACCGTTGGACCTTTTAGAGTGTGATAAACACCATATGACCATAAAAAGCTTGCGTTAATGTTTTCACGAAATTTCGTTCCCAGAAATTGGTAAGCGTTTTTTAAAGTTTGAACTTAAAATTGACCGTTGGACCTTTTAGAGTCTGATAAACATGATATAACCATAAAAGACATACGATAATGTTTTCATCAAATTTCGTTCCTTGAAATCGGTGCGAGTTTTTTAAAGTTTGACCTTAAAATCGACCATTGGACCTTTTAGAGTGTGATAAACACGATATGACCAAAACAAGCATGCGTCAATGTCTTCATGAAATTTCGTTCCCGGAAATCGGTACGAGTTTTTTCAAGATTGTCCTTAAAATCGACCTGTGGACCTTTTAGATTGTGATAAACACGGTATGACCACAAAAGGAATGCATCAACGTTTTCACGAAATTTCATTCCCGGAAATCAGTGTGAGTTTTTTCAAGGTTGTCTTTAAAATAGACCTTTGGACCTTTTAGAGTGTGATAAACACGATATGACCATAAAAGGCAAGCGATAATGTTTTCACGAAATTGCGTTCCCGGAAATCAGTGCGAGTTTTTTAAAGTTTCACTTTAAAATCGACCACTCGACCTTTTAGAGTGTGATACACACGATATGACCATAGAAAGCATGCGTCAATGTTTTCACGAAATTTCATTCCTGGAAATCAGTGTGAGTTTTTTAAAGTTTGCCTTTAAAATTGACCAGTGGACCTTTTAGAGTGTGATAAACATGATATAACCATAAAAAGAATGCGTAAATTTTTTCACGAAATTTCATTTCTGGAAATCGGTACGAGTTTTTTCAAGGTTGTCCTTAAAATAGACCATTGGACCTTTTATAGTGTGATAAACACGATATGACCATAAAAAGCATGTATCAATGTTTTCACAAAATTTCGTTCCCGGAAATTGGTGCGAGTTTTTTCAAGGTTGTCCTTCAAATAGACCATTGGACCTTTTAGAGTGTGATAAACACGATATGACCTTAAAAGGCATGCATCAATGTTTTCATGAAATTTCATTCCCGGAAATCGGTGTGAGTTTTTTCAAGGTTATCCTTAAAATCGACCTTTGGACCTTTTAGAGTGTGATAAACACGATATGACGATAAACAGCATGCATCAATGTTTTCATGAAATTTCGTTCCCGGAAATCTGTATGAGTTTTTTCAAGGTTGTCCTTAAAATAGACTGTTGGACCTTTTAAGTGTGAAAACCACGATTTGACCAAAAAGGCATGTGTTAATGTTTTCACGAAATTTCGATCCTGGAAATCGGTAAGAGTTTTTTAATGTTTGACCTTAATATCGACCATTGGACTTTTGGAGTGTGATAAACACGATATGACCATAAAAGGCATGCGATAATGTTTTCACGAAATTTCTCTCCCTTAAATCGATGCGAGTTTTTTCAAGGTTATCCTTAAAATAGACCGTTTGACCTTTTAGAGTGTGATAAACACGATATGACCATAAAGGCATACGTTAATGTTTTCACGAAATATCGATCCCAGAAATCGGTAAGCGTTTTTTAAAGTTTGACCTTATAATCGACCATTGGACCTTTTAGAGTGTGATAAACACGATATGACCATAAAAGGCATGCGACAATGTTTTCACGAAATTTCATTCCCTGAAATCGATGTGAGTTTTGTCAAGGTTGTCCTTAAAATAGACTGTTAGACCTTTTAGAGTGTGATAAACACGATATGACCATAAAATGCAAGCGTCAATGTTTTCACAAAATTTTATTCCAGGAAATCGGAGCGTGTTTTTTCAAGTTTGTCCTTAATATCGACCATTAGACCTTTTAGAGTGTGATAAACACGGTATGACCATAAAAGGCATGCGTTAATGTTTTCACGAAATTTAATTTCCGTAAACCTGTGCGAGTTTTTTCAATGTTGACCTTAAAATCGTGTTTTGGACCATCTAGAGTGTTATAAACACGACATTACCACAAAAGGCCTGCATCAAAGTTTTTATGAAATTTCGTTCCCGGAAATCTGTGTGAGTTTTTTCAAGGTTGACCTTAAAATCGAACTTTGGACCTTTTAGAGTGTGAAAAACATGATGTGACCATAAAAGGCATGCTTTAATGTTTTCACGATATTTCGTTCCCGGAAATCGGTAAGAGTATTTTAAAGTTTGACCTTTTAGAGTCTGATAAACATGATATTACCATAAAAGGCATGCAATAATGTTGTCATGAAATTTCGTTCCTGGAAATCGGTGCGAGTTTTTTAAAGTTTGACCTTAAATTCGACCATTGGACCTTTTAGAGTGTGATAAACACGATATGACCATAACAAGCATGCGTCAATGTCTTCACGAAATTTCATTCCCGGAAATCGGTACGAGTTTTTTCAAGGTTGTCCTTAAAATCGACTTGTGGACCTTTTAGAGTGTGATAAACACGATATGACCATAAAATGAATGCATCATCATTTTCACGAAATTTCATTCCCGGAAATCGGTGTGAGTTTTTTCAAGGTTGTCCTTAAAATAGACCTTTGGACCTTATAGAGTGTGATAAACACGATATGACAATAAAAGGCATGCGATAATATTTTCACGAAATTGCGTTCCCGGAAATCAGTGCGAGTTTTTTAAAGTTTGACTTTCAAATCGACCACTCAACATTTTAGAGTGTGATAAACTCGATATGACCATAAAAAGCATGCGTCAATAATTCACGAAATTTCGTTCTCGGAAATCGGTGCGAGTTTTTTAAAGTTTTACTTTAAAATCGACCATTGGACCTTTTAGAGTGTGATAAACACGATATGAGCATAAAAAGCATGTGTCAATGTTTTCACAAAATTTCATTCCCGGAAATCGGTACGAGTTTTTTCAAGGTTGTCCTTAACATCGACCTGTGGACCTTTTAGAGTATGATAAACACGATATGACCATAAAACGAATGCATCAACATTTTCACAAAATTTTGTTCCCGGAAATCGGTGTGAGTTTTTTAAAGGTTGTTCTTAAAATCGACCATGGACCTTTTAGAGTGTGATAAACACGATATGACCATAAAAGAAATGCATTTACGTTTTCACGAAATTTCGTTCCCGGAAATCGGTGCAAGTTTTTTCATCGTTGTCCTTAAAATCGACCTTTGGACCATTTAGAGTGTGATAAACACGATATGACCATAAAAGGCATGCATCAATGTTTTTATAAAATTTTGTTCCCGGAAATCGGTGCGAGTTTTTTCAAGGTTGACCATAAAATCGACCTTTGGACCTTTTAGAGTGTGATAAACACAATATGACAATAAAAGGCATGCGTCAAAGTTTTCACGAAATTTTATTCCCAGAAATCAGTGCATGTTTTTTCAAGGTTGATC
This sequence comes from Euphorbia schlechtendalii, assembly GCA_949673415.1. Taxonomy (NCBI): domain Eukaryota; kingdom Viridiplantae; phylum Streptophyta; class Magnoliopsida; order Malpighiales; family Euphorbiaceae; genus Euphorbia; species Euphorbia schlechtendalii. The sequence continues at coordinate 12,590 of CATIWQ010938136.1, read as the reverse complement.
TTAAAATCGACTTTTGGAACATCTAAGAGTGAGATTAACACGATACGACCATAAAAGGCTTGCGTTAATGTTTTCATGAAATTTCGTTCCGGGAAATCGGTGCGAGTTTTTTCAAGGTTGACCTTGAAGTCGACTTTTGGACCATTTAGAGTGTGATAAACACGAAATGACCATAAAAGGCCTGCGTGGTTTTCACAAAATTTCATTCCCGGTAATCGGTGCGAGTTTTTTCTAGGTTGACCATAAAATCGAACTTTGGAACATCTAAGAATGTGATAAACACGATATAACCATAAAAGGCATGCATCAAAGTTATCATGAAATTTCATTCCCGGAAATAGACCACTGGAACATTTAGAGTATGATAAACACGATATGGCAACAAGAGGTCAATATTTTCCCGAAATTTCATTCCCGGAAATCGGTACGGGTTTTTTGAAGGTTAACTTTATAAACAACCTTTAGACCATCTAAGAGTGTGATAAAAACGATATGACATTAAAAAACATGCATAAAAAATTTCACGAAATTTTGTTCCCGGAAATCGGTTCTAGTTTTTTCAAGGTTGACCTTAAAATCGACCTTTGGACCTTTTAGCGTGTGACAAACACAATATGGCCATACCAGGCAAGCGTTAATGTATTCAAAAAATTTCATTCCTGGAAATCAGTGCGAGTTTTTTCAAGATTGTCCTTAAAATTGACCTTTGGACCTTTTAGCGTGTGATAAACTCAATATGACCATAAAAGGCATGGGTTATTGTTTTCACGAATTTTCGTTACCGGAAATCGATGCGAGTTTTTTCAAGGTTGACCTTTAAATCTATCTTTGGACCTTTTAGAGTGTGACAAACACGATATGACCGTAAAAGGCATGCTACAATGTTTTAATGAAATTTAGTTCCCGTAAATAGGTGTGAGTTTTTTCAAGGTTGTCTTTAAAATCGACCATTGGACCTTCTAGAGTGTGATAAAAACGATATGACCATAAAAAGCATGCGTCAATGTTTTCACGAAATTTCATTCCCGGAAATCGGTGCGTGTGTTTTCAAGTTTGTCTTTAAAATTGACCTTTGGACCTTTCAGAGTGTGATAAAAACAATTTGACCATAAAAGTCATGCGTCAATGTATTCACGAAATGTAGTTCCCGGAAATCGGTGCGAGTTTTTTCAAGGTTGTCCTTAAAATTGACTTTTGGACCGTTTAGAGTGTGATAAACACGATATTACAACGAAAGATATGCGTCAACGTTTTCACAAAATTTCGTTCCCGGAAATCTGTGCAAGTTTTTTCAAGGTTGACCTTAAAATCGACCTTTGAACCTTTTAGAGTGTGAAAAACTCGATATGACCATAAGAGGTATACGATAATGTTTTCATGGAATTTCGTTCCCCGAAATCGGTGCGAGTTTTTTAAAGTTTGACCTTAAAATAAACCATTGGACCTTTTAGAGTGTGATAAACACGATATGACCATAAAAAGCATGCGTCAATGTTGTCACGAAATTTCATTCCCGAAAATGGGTTCGAGTTTTTTTAAGGTTGTCCTCAAAATCGACCTGTGGACCTTTTAGAGTGTGATAAACACGATATGACCATAAAAGGAATGCATCAACGTTTTCACAAAATTTCATTCTCGGAAATCGGTGCGAGTTTTTTCAAGGTTGTCCTTATAATCTACCTTTGGACCTTTTAGAGTCTGATAAACACGATATGACCATAAAAGGCATGCGTCAATGTTTTCACAAAATTTCGTTCCCCGAAATCTGTGCAAGTTTTTTAATGGTTGACCTTAAAATTGATCATTGGAACTTTTAGAGTGTGATAAACACAATATGACCAGAAAAGGCATGTATCAATGTTTTCACAAAATTTCATTCTCGGATATAAGTGCGAGTTTTTTCAAGGTTCACCTTAAAATCGATCTTTAGACCTTTTAGAGTGTGAAAAATGCCATATGACCATAAAAGAAATCTGTCAATGTTTTCACAAAATTTCATTCCCGGAAATCGGTGCTAGTTTTTCACGGTTGACCTTAAAACCAACTTTTGGAACTTTTAGAGTGTGATAAGTACGATATGACTATAAAAGGCATGTGTCTATGTTTTCACGAAATTTCGTTTTCGGAAATCTTGTGCGAGTTTTTTAAAGGTTGACCTTAAAATCAATCTTTGGACTATCTAAGAGTGTTATAAACACGATATGACCATAAAAGGCATGCGTCAATGTTTTCACGAAATTTCGTTCCCGGAAATCGATGCGAGTTTTTTCAAGGTTGACCATAAAATCGACCTTTAGACCATCTAAGAGTGTGATAAACATGATTTGATCATAAAAGCATGTATCAAAGTTTTCACGAAATTTCATTCCCGGAAATCGGTGCAAATTTTTTAAAGGTTCACCTTAAAATCGACCATTGGACCTTTTAGACTGTTATGATCACGATATGACCATAAAAGACTTGCGTCAATGTATTCACGAAGTTTCGTTCCCGGAAATCAGTGTGAGTTTTTTCAATGTTGTTCTTAAAATCGACCATTGGACCTTTCAGAGTGTGATAAACACGATATGACCATAAAAGGCATGAGTCAATGTTTTCACGAAATTTCTTTCCCAGAAATCGATGCAAGTTTTTTCAAGGTTGAACTTCAAATCGACCTTTGGACATTTTAGAGTGTGATAAACACATAGACCATGAAAGGCATGTGTCAATGTTTTGACGAAGCTTCGTTGCTGGAAATCGGTGTAAGTTTTTTCAAGGTTGACCTTAAAATCGACCTTTGGACCTTTTAGAGTGTGATAAACACGATATTACCATAGAAGGCATGCGTCAATGTTTTCACAAAATTTCGTTCCCCGAAATTTGTGTGAGTTTTTTAAAGGTTGACCTTTGGACCATCTAAGAGTGTGATAAACACGATATGACCATAAAAGCATGCGTCATAGTTTTCACAAAATTTCATTCCCAGAAATCGGTGCAAGTTTTTTAAAGGTTGACCTTAAAATCAACCATTGGACCTTTTAGAGTTTGATGAACACGATATGACCATAAAAGGCATGCGTCAATGTTTTCGCGAAATTTCGTTCCCGGAAATCGGTGTGAGTTTTTTCAAGGTTGACCTTAAAATCAACTTTTGGACCTTTTAGAGTGCGATAAACACGATATAACCATAAAAGGCATGAGTCAATGTTTTCACAAAATTTCATTCTCGGAAATCGATGCGAGTTTTTTCAAGGTTGACCTTAAAATCGAGCTTTGGACATTTTAGAGTGTGATAAACACGATAGACCATAAAAGACATGCATCTATGTTTTCACGAAATTTCGTTTTCAGAAATCTTGTGCGAGTTTTTTAAAGGATGACCTTTAAATCGATCGTTGGACCATCTATGATTGTGAAAAACATGATATGACCATAAAAGGCATGCGTCAATGTTTTCACAAAATTTCATTCCCTGAAATCGGTGCGAGTTTTTTCATGGTGACCGTAAAATCGACCTTTGGACCACCATCTAAGAGTGTGATAAATACGATATGACCATAAAAGCATGCGTCAAAGTTTTCACAAAATTTCATTCCCCGAAATCTGTGCGATTTTTTTAAGGGTTGACATTTGGACCATCTAAGAGTGTGATAAACACGATTTGACCATAAAAGCATGCATCAAAGTTTTCACGAAATTTCATTCCCGGAAATCGGTGCAAATTTTTAAAAGGTTGACCTTAAATTTGACCATTGGACCTTTTATAGTGTAATGATCACGAAATAACCATAAAAGGCATGCATCGGTGTTTTCACGAAATTTTTTTCCCGGAAATCGGTGCGTATTTTTTCAAGGTATTCTTAAAATCTACCTTTGGATATTTTAGAGTGTGATAAACACGACATGACCCTAAAAGGCATGAGTCAATGTTTTCATGAAATTTCATTCCCGGAAATCTGTGCAAGTTTTTTCAAGGTTGACCTTAAAATCGTCCTTTGGAACATTTAGAGTGTTATAAACACGATATGGCAACAAGAGGCATGCGTCAATATTTTCATGAAATTTCGTTTTCAGAAATCGGTACGAGTTTTTTGAAGGTTGAAATTATAATCGACCTTTAGACCATCTAAGAGTGTGATAAACACGATATGACCATAAAAAACATTCGTCAATGTTTTCACAAAATTTTGTTCCCGAAATTGGTGCTAGTTTTTTCAAGGTTGACCTTAAAATCAACCTTTGGCCGTTTTAGAGTGTGATAAACACGATATGGCCATAAAAGGCATGCATTAATGTTTTCACGAAATTTCATTCCTGGAAATCTGTGCGAGGTATTTCAAGGTTGACCGTAAAATCGACCTCTCGACCATCTAAGAGTGTGATAAACACAATATGACTATAAAAGGCGTGCGTCAATGTTTTCACGAAATTTCATTCCTAGAAATCGGAGCGAGTTTTTTCAAGGTTGTCCATAAAGTCGACCTTTGGACCTTTTAGAGTGTGATAAACACAATATGACCATAAAAGGAATGCGTCAATGTTTTAACGAAATTTCATTCTGGGAAATCTGTGCGAGTTTATTCTAGGTTGACCTTAAAATCGACCTTTGGACCATCTATACGTGTGATAAACACGATATGACCAAAAATGGCTTGCGTCAATGTTTTCACAAAATTTCGTTCCCGGAAATCATTGTGTGTTTTTTCAAGGTTGACCTTAAAATCGACTTTTGGACCTTTTATAGTGTGATAAACAGGACACGGACGCAAAAGGCATGCTTCAATGTTTTCACAAAATTTCGTTCCAGCAAATCGGTGCTAGTTTTTTCAAGGTTGACCTTCAAAATCGACTTTTTGAACATCTAACAGTGAGATAAGCACGATATGACCATAAATGGCATGCGTTAAAGGTTACACGAAATTTCATTCAGGGAAATCGGTGCGAGTTTTTTAAAGGTTGACCTTGAAATCGACCTTTGGACCTTTTAGCGTGTGATAAACATGATATGGCCATAAAAGGCATGCGTCAATGTTTTCACAAATTTTCATTCCCCGAAATCTAGAGTTTTTTAAGGGTTTACCTTAAAATCGATCATTGGACATTTTAGAGTGTGATAAACACGATATGACCACAAAAGGCATTTGTCAATGTATTCACGAAATTTCGTTCCCGGATATCAGTGCGAGTTTTTTCAAGGTTCACATTCAAATCGATATTTGGACCTTTTAGAGTGTGAAAAATTCTATATGATCGTAAAAGACATGTGTCAATATTTTCACAAAATTTCATTTCAGGAAATCGGTGCTAGTTTTGCAATGTTGACCTTAAAACCGACTTTTGGACCTTTTAGAGTGTGATAAACACGATATGACCATAAAAGGCATGCATCAATGTTTTCACGAAATTTCATTCCCGGAAATCGGTGCAAGTTTTTTCAAGGTTGACCATAAAATCGACCTTTGGACATTTTAGAGTGTGATAAACACAATATGACCATAAAAGGCATGCGTCAATGTTTTCACGAAATTTCGTTCCTTGAAATTGGTGAGAGTTTTTTCAAGGTTGACCATAAAATCGACCTTTGGACCATCTAAGAGTATGATAAACATGATATGTCCATAAAAGCATGCGTCAAAGTTTTCACGAAATTTCATTCCAGGAAATCGTTCCAAGTTTTTTAAAGGTGGACCTTAAAATCGACCATTAAACCTTTAAGAGTTTGATGATCACGATATGACCATAAAAGGCAAGCGTTAATGTTTTCAAGAAATTTCATTCTCGAAAATTGGTGCGAGTTTTTTCAAGGTTGTTCTTAAAATCGACCTTTGGACCTTTCAGAGTGTGATGATAAACACGATGTGACCATAAAAGGCATGAGTCAATGTTTTCAAGAAATTTCATTCCTGGAAATCGATGTGAGTTTTTTCAAGGTTGACCTCAAAATCGACATTTGGACATTTTAGAGTGTGAAAAACGCCATATGACCATAAAAGACATGTGTCAATGTTTTCACAAAATTTCATTCTTGGAAATCGGTGCTAGTTTTTCAAGGTTGACCTTAAAACCAACTTTTAGACTTTTTAGAGTGTGATAAGCATGATATGACCATAAAAGGCATACGTCTATGTTTTCATGAAATTTCATTTTCTGAAATCTTGTGCGAGTTTTTTAAAGGTTGACCTTAAAATCGATCGTTGGACTATCTAAGAGTGTGATAAAAACAATATGACCATAAAAGGCATGCGTCAATGTTTTCACGAAATTTCGTTCCAGGAAATCGACGCGAGTTTTTTAAAGGTTGACCATAAAATCAACCTTTGGACCATCTAAGAGTGTGATAAACACGATATGACCATAAAAGCATGCGTCAAAGTTTTCACGAAATTTCATTCCCGGAAATTAGTGCGTGTTTTTTCAAGGTTGTTCTTAAAATCGACCTTTGGACCTTTCAGAGTGCGATGATAAACACGATGTGACCATAAAAGGCATGAGTCAATGTTTTCAGGAAATTTTATTCCTGGAAATCTATGCGAGTTTTTTCAAGGTTGACCTCAAAATCGACCTTTGGAAATTTTAGAGTGTGATAAACACGATAGACCATAAAAGGCATGTGTCAATGTTTTGACGAAGTTTCGTTGCCGGAAATCGGTGCAAGATTTTTCAAGGTTCACCTTAAAATTGACCTTTGGACCTTTTAGAGTGTGATAAACACTATATGACCATAAAAGGCATATGTCAATGTTTTCAATAAATTTCATTCCCCAAAATCTGTGCGAGTTTTTAAAGTTTTGACCTTTGGACCATCTAAGAATGTGATAAACACGATATGACCATAAAAAGCATGCGTCAAAGTTTTCACAAAATTTCATTCCCGGAAATCGGTGCATATTTTTAAAAGGTTGACCTTAAAATCGAACGTAGGACCTTTTAGAGTGTGATGAACATGATATGACCATAAAAGGCATGCGTCAATGTTTTCACGAAATTTCGTTCCCCTAAATCGGTGTGAGTTTTTTCAAGGTCGACCTTAAAATCAACCTTTGGACCTTTTAGAGTGTGATAAACACGATGTAACCATAAAAGGCATGAGTCAATGTTTTCACGAAATTTCATTCCCGGAAATCGATGTGAGTTTTTTCAAGGTTCACCTTGAAATCGACCTTTGGACATTTTAGAGTGTAATAAACACGATGGACCATAAAAGGCATGTGTCAATCTTTTGACGAAGTTTCGTTGTCGAAAATCGGTACAAGTTTTTTCCAAGTTGACCTTAAAATCTACCTTTTGACCTTTCAGAGTGTGATAAACACGATATGACCATAAAAGGCATGCGTCAATGTTTTCACAAAATTTCGTTACTCGAAATCTGTGCGAGTTTTTTAAGTGTTGAGATTGAAATAGATCATTTGACGTTTTAGAGTGTGATAAGTATGATATGACCACAAAAGGCATGTGTCAATGTTTTCAGGAAATTTCATACCCGGATATCAGTGCGAATTTTTTCAAGGTTCACCTTAAAATCGATCTTTGGACCTTTTAGAGTGTGAAAAATGCCATATGACAATAAAACACATCTGTCAATGTTTTCACAAAATTTCATTCCCGGAAATCGGTACTAGTTTTTCAAGGTTGACCTTAAAACTGACTTTTTGACCTTTTAGAGTGTGATAAGCACGATATGACCATAAAAGGCATGCGTCTATGTTTTCATGAAATTTCATTTTCTAAAATCTTGTGCGATTTTTTTAAAGCTTGACCTTAAAATCCATCGTTGGACTATCTAAGAGTGTGATAAACACGATATGACCACAAAAGCATGCATTAAAGTTTTCACGAAATTTCATTCCTGGAAATCGGTGCAAGTTTTTTAAAGGTTAACCTTAAAATCGACCATTGGACCTTTTAGAGTGTTATGATCATGATATGTCCATAAAAGGCATGCATAAATGTTTTCACGAAATTTCATTCCCGGAAATCGATGCGAGTTTTTTCAAGGTTATTCTTAAAATCGACCTTTGAAACTTTTAGAGTGTGATAAACATGATATGACCATAAAAGGCATGAGTCAATGTTTTCATGAAATTTCATTCCTAGAAATCTGTGCGAGTTTTTTCAAGGTTGACCTCAAAATCGACCTTTGGAACATTTAGAGTGTGTTAAACACGATATGGCAACAAGAGGCATACGTTAATATTTTCACGAAATTTCGTTCCCAGAAATCGGTACGAGTTTTTTGAAGGTTGACTTTATAATTGACCTTTAGACCATCTACGAGTGTGATAAACACGATATGATCATAAAAAACATGCGTCAATGTTTTCACGAAATTTTGGCCCCGAAAATCGGTGCTAGTTTTTTCAAGGTTGACCTTAAAATCGACCTTTGGCCCTTTTAGCGTGTGACAAACACGATATGGGCATACAAGGCATGCGTCAATGTTTTCACAAAATTTCGTTCCCGGAAATCGGTGCGAGTTTTTTCAAGATTGTCCTTAAAATTGACCTTTGGACCTTTTAGAGTGTGATAAACACGATATGGACATAAAAGGCATGCATCAATGTTTTCACGAAATTTCATTCCCGAAAATATATGTGAGGTATTTCAAGGGTTGACCTTAAAATTGACCTCTAGACAATCTAAGAGTGTGATAAACACAATATGACTATAAAAGGCGTGCGTCAATGTTTTCATTAAATTTCGTTCCCAGAAATCAGAGCGAGTTTTTTCAAGGTTGTCCTTAAAGTCGACCTTTGGACCTTTTAGAGTGTGATAAACACCATATGACCGTAAAAGGAATGCGTCAATGTTTTAACAAAATTTCGTTCCGGGAAATCTGTGCGAGTTTTTTCTAGGTTGACCTGAAAATCGACCTTTGGACCATCTATACGTGTGATAAACACGATATGACCAAAAAAGGCATCCGTCCATGTTTTCATGAAAATTTCATTCTCGGAAATCAGTGCGTGTTTTTTCAAGGTTGACCTTAAAATCGACTTTTGTACCTTTTAGAGTGTGATGAATAGGATACGGCTGCAAAAGGCATGCGTTAATGTTTTTACAAAATTTCGTGCCAGGAAATCGGTGTCATTTTTTTCAAGGTTGAAATTAAAATCGACTTTTGGAACATCTAAGAGTGAGATAAACACGATATGACCAAAAAAGGCATGCGTTAAAGGTTTCACGAAATTTCATTCCGGAAATCGGTGCGAGTTTTTTCATGGTTGACCTTGAAATCGACCAATAGACATTTTAGCGTGTGATAAACACGATATGTCCATAAAAGGCATGCGTCAATGTTTTCAAAAAATTTCGTTCCCGTATATCAGTGCGAGTTTGTTCAAGGTTCTCCTTAAAATCGATCTTTAGACCTTTTAGAGTGTGAAAAACGCGATATGACCATAAAAGAAATGTGTCTATGTTTTCTATAAATTTCATTCCCGGAAATCGGTGCTAGTTTTTCAAGGTTGACCTTAAAACCGTCTTTTGGACCTTTTAGATTGTGATAAGCACGATATGATCATAAAAGGCATGCATCAATGTTTTCACGAAATTTCATTCCCGGAAATGTGTGCAAGTTTTTTCAAGGTTGTCCTTAAAATCGACCTTTGGACATTTTAGAGTGTGATAAACCCGATATGACGATAAAAGGCATGCGTCAACGTTTTCACGAAATTTCATTCCCAGAAATCGGTGCGAGTTTTTTCAAGGTTAACCATAAAATTGACCTTTGGACCATCTAAGAGTGTGATAAACACGATATGACCATAAAAGCATGCGTTAAAGTTTTCACGAAATATCATTCCCGGAAATCGGTGCATGTTTTTTAAAGGTTGACCTTAAAATCGACCATTGGACCTTTTAGAGTGTGATAATCACGATATGACCATAAAAGGCATGCGTCAATGTTTTCACGATATTTCATTCCCAAAAATCGGTGCTAGATTTTTCAAGGTTGTTCTTAAAATCAACCTTTGGACCTTTCAGTGTGTGATAAATACGATATGACCATAAAAGGCATGAGTCAATGTTTTCATGAAATTTCATTCCCTGAAATCCATGCGAGCTTTTTAGAACTTAACCTTAAAATCGACCGTTGGACCTTTTAGAGTGTGACGAACACAATATGACCATAAAAGGCATTCGTCAATGTTTTCACGAAATTTCATTCCCAGAAATCGATACGAGTTTTTTCAAGGTTGACCTTAAAATCGACCTTTGGACATTTTAGAGTGTGATAAACACAATAGACCATAAAAGGCATGTATCAATGTTTTGACGAAGTTTCATTGCCGGAAATCGGTGCAAGTTTTTTCATTGTTGACCTTAAAATCGACCATTGGACCTTTCAGAGTGTGATAAACACGATATGACAATAAAAGGCATGCGTCAATGTTTTCACAAAGGTTCGTTCCCCGTAATCTATGCGAGTTTTTTAAGGGTTGACCTTAAAATCGATCATTGGACCTTTTAGAGTGATTAAAACGATATGACCACAAAAGGCATGTGTCACTGTTTTCATGAAATTTCGTTCCCAGATATCAGTGCGAGTTTTTTCAAGGTTCACCTTAAAATTGAACTTTGGACCCTTTAGAGTGTGAAAAACGCGATATGACCATAAATGATATGTGTCAATGTTTTCTCAAAATTTCATTCCCGGAAATCGGTGCTAGTTTTTCAAGGTTGACCTTAAAACCGACTTTTGGACCTTTTAGAGTGTGCTAAGCACGATATAACCATAAAAGGCATGCATCAACGATTTCAAGAAATTTCATTCCTGGAAATGTGTGCAAGTTTTTTAAAGGTTGTCTTTAAAATAGACCTTTGGACATTTTAGACTGTGATAAACACGATATGACCATAAAAAGCATGCGTCAATGTTTTCACCAAATTTCATTCCCAGAAATCGGTGCGAGGTTTTTAAAGGTTGACCATAAAATCAACCTTTGGACCATTTAAGAGTGTAATAAACACGATATGACCATAAAAGCAAGCGTCAAAGTTTTCACGAAATTTCATTCCTGGAAATCGGTGCAAGTTTTTTGAAGGTTGACCTTAAAATCGACCATTGGACCTCTCAGAGTGTGATGATCACAATATGACCATAAAAGGCATGCGCCAATGTTTTCACGAAATTTCATTCCCGGAAATCAGTGCGAGTTTTTTCAAGGTTGTTCTTAAAATCGACCTATGGACTTTTGAGTGTGTGATAAACACGATATGACCATAAAAGGCATGAGTCAATGTTTTCTTGAAATTTCATTCCCGGAAATCCATGCGAGTTTTTTAGAACTTTACCTTAAAATCGACTGTTGGACCTTTTAGAGTGTGATGAACATGATATGACCATAAAAGGCATGCGTCAATGTTTTCACGAAATTTCGTTCCCTAAAATCGATGTGAGTTTTTTCAATGTTGACCATAAAATCAACCTTTGGACCTTTTAGAGTGTGATAAGAACGATATAACCATAAAAGGCATGAGTCAATATTTTCACGAAATTTCATTCCCAGAAATCGATGCGAGTTTTTTCAAGGTTGACCTTAAAATCGACCTTTGGACTTTTTAGAGTGTGATAAACACAATAGACCATAAAAGGCATGTGTCAATGTTTTGACGTAGTTTCATTGGCGGAAATCGGTGCATGTTTTTTCATGGTTGACCTTAAAATCGACCTTTGGGCCTTTTAGAGTGTGATAAACACAATATGACCATAAAAGGCATGCATCAATGTTTTAAAAAAATTTTGTTCCCCGAAATCTATGAGAGTTTTTTAAGGGTTGACCTTAAAATCGATCATTGGACCTTTTAGAGTGATAAAAACGATATGACCACAAAAGGCATGTGTCAAAGTTTTCACAAAATTTCGTTCCCGGATATCAGTGCGAGTTTTTTCAAGGTTCACCTTAAAATCGATCTTTGGAACTTTTAGAGTGTGAAAAACGCGGTATGACCATAAAAGACATGTGTCAATGTTTTCTCAAAATTTCATTCCTGGAAATTGGTGCTATTTTTTCAAGGTTAACCTTAAAACCGACTTTTGATCCTTTTAGATTGTGATAAGCACGATATGATCTTAAAAGGCATGCATCAATGTTTTCACGAAATTTCATTCCCGGAAATGTGTGCAAGTTTTTTCAAGGTTGTCCTTTAAATCAACCTTTAGACATTTTAGAGTGTGATAAACACTATATGACCATAAAAGGCATGCGTCAACGTTTTCACGAAATTTCATTCCCGAAAATCTATGCGAGTTTTTTCAAGGTTAACCATAAAATCGACCTTTGGACCATCTAAGAGTGTGATAAACACGATATGACCATAAAAGCATGCGTTTAAGTTTTCACGAAATTTCATTCCCGGAAATCGATGCAAGTTTTTTAAAGGATGACCTTAAAATCGACCATTGGGCCTTTTAGAGTGTGATAATCATGATATGACCATAAAAGGCATGCGTCAATGTTTTCACGATATTTCATTCCCAGAAATCGGTGCGAGTTTTTTCAAGGTTGTTCTTAAAATCGACCTTTGGACCTTTCAGTGTGTGATAAATACGATATGACCATAAAAGGCATGAGTCAATGTTTTCATGAAATTTCATTCCTGGAAAT
>CATIWQ010938008.1:0-38355 GCA_949673415.1 Euphorbia schlechtendalii | reverse complement strand
ATCTTGCAACTTCATCCATAATTCCTGGGCAGACGTTTCCTCCGAGACATGACCGAACACGTTGAAATCTATCCATTGGCGAATAGTTCCAATGGCCTTTCTGTTCAACTTGATCCAATCAGGATCTTTCATGTCTTTGGGCCTAGCAGTGTCTCATTCGATTGCTTCATGCATATCTCTGCAGTACAAAATATCCTCCATCATGGATTTCCAAATTGACCAGTTGGACCCATTCAATTTGATCATGGATGTTGAAGAACCGTCCATTTTAATTAACACAACCACCTTTTGTGAGACCCGCTCTGATACCATTTGTTAGGTCCCGAACAGATAATTCGGTAGCCGGGTGATATGTGTTAACTAAAATAGATTCGCAACAACAAATAAAAACAAGTAAAGCAATAAAGAGACATAGAGATTTAAGTGGAAACCCTTGAAAGGGAAAAATCACTGGGCATCGATAACTCCACTAATAAATATTGGGAATACACAATAAAAGCTCTCTCAAGTATACCCAAACTCGAGGTATAATTTTAGGACAGTTAGAAATACCCCAATTTTACTCACAAGGTAAAATCACTCAACCCCCTTCACTAATTACTCTCTTGTGGTAATAAATTACTCTACAAGAGGAAACTCTCAACAAATACTCTTTTGTAGGAATAATGCTCTACAAAAGGAACTGAAAACGTTCTTAATTTTCTGATGATTTTTGGATTACCGGGAGAATGCCTTTTATAGGCAGAGTACCTACCAATTAGTCAAAAGAAAAAAGATAAATTAGTTGGCCAACATTTGAAGTCTGGACCAACATGGTAAAGAAAGACGTGGACTATAAAGGTACTAATATTTATCCACGATGTGAGTGTGTGTAATATACACGAATCTATAATCTATAAAAATTTGGAGATAATTTTATAGATTAATTAACAATGCATGAATGCAGGTTATAGAATACCAAAGGGTTGGAAATTAATTCTGTTTAGCAGATATTTACACACTGATCCAAATAACTTCGAGGACCCTCTTTGCTTTAACCCTGACAGATGGAATGTAAGTATATAAACTAAACTCAAAAAAACAATATCTCGATGCAATTATTTCAATGCAAATACTTAACGTTATAAACTTATAAGTAATTACAGAATCCAGCAAAGCCTGGAGCATACCAGGTTTTCGGGGGAGGGATTAGAATCTGTGCTGGAAATATGCTTGCTCGCTTACAAGTTGCGCTCTTGCTGCATCACTTGTCAATTGGATACAAGTAAAAGAATTATATAAAAATGGCTTTCCTTTTTATTTTCAACTTCAATAATGGTTTTTTAATTAATCAATTAATTAATAATTTGTCCATCAGGTGGGAACTACTTAATCCAGATGCAAAATTTAGTTATCTGCCACATCCAATACCGGTTGATGGAGTCGAGATCACTTTCTCCAAACTTGATAATTAGAGACCTTCATATGTTATATAATATTTGCAGTTCTAATTGTGTTTGTTGAATAATTTGAGTGTGTTATATGAATAAGTGCATGCTATTAAGTAATTTAATAATAGAGGGTTGGTGCAACTAAATGTTTAAGATGTATTTATTATTAGACTAATGTTCCAACTATGTAATATGCTTCTAAATCATGTTATTTCATGTTCGTTACTAGTTGATTTATAAGAAAAAAACATATTGACTCATAGAGTTGTTTGACGATAAATTATGTTGTTATATAAAGATATATTATTTTTTATAGGTTCTGTGGTAATTTTGTTAGAAACTAAATCTCTATTACTTTTTTACTTATCACAGTTGGATAAATGGTGTGAAGATTGATCAGTTGATGATAAGAGACAAAGTGAGGGACACTTTCTTAAAAACAAAATCATCATAGCCTACACCGTTGTTCTGTGAAAAAGTCGAAAAGATATCATTTAATGAAACGTTTATAAACAAAATTCATTAGTATACATGATACACATGAGAATTTCATAAAACTGCCAAGCAAAATTATCGAAATCAAAATGAACCATTGACAAGTTCTCGTTTTCGTAATTTTAAACGTCAATTATTGACGGAAATTGAATAAGAACTATAAATTGAAGAAAAAATCACATTTAATTTATTATGGAATAACTTATTGTTCCAAATAACCAATTGGGTCAAATCTATTGATCCTATTAATCCAGTCACTAGCGGACCGTAATTTTCTACATACATAAATTCTTACACTACAACAATATGTTTTACAATTTTATTAATTTACATACAAAAACAAATATTTACATGTGAATTGATATATCCATTATATCTCATAAGTACATTTGTGTTACCATAATATTTATTTTGTAGGAGTAAATATTGTTTAAAATAACATGATTGCGATAATGTTTTAACACGATCAATTAGTTGATAATCATCGGGCCATGTTTTTGTTTATGGTGTTGTTTGGCTAAAATAGTGTATTGTTAATCCCATAATCTTTCTAATTTTAAACTAGCTGTTTTAATTTCGGTTTTGGAATTCTATAGCATTTGTTGTCTTATTTATACTTTTTGAAACTTAATGTTGCTTATTATATCTTAGGTATTAACCTTTGAATTGGAAATCCATTATTCAAAAAGAAGACCCATTTGCTCTGTGAGATAAATGGGACAAGAGCAAGTACAACCATTTTCTTTATTTTTCATTTTTTTAAATCTCATTTTGTAGAATTTATAATATTTTTTATCCTATCATCTTCATCATTTTTCATTTCTCAAATCAAATTTTACTTTAAAACAATTATATTTAATTATCAAACTAACAAGAAGAATAATAAAACAAAAACTAAAAATAATAAAAAGTCAAAAAGCAATATTATTTTATTTAATTTCCTAAAAAATAATATTATTTTATTCAAATCACAAAAACGAGGAATAAATCATTCCACATACTTGAAGAATCTCATTTTAAAAATATATCATATAAAGAATAATTAAACTTGATAATTCCTAATTTAATTTTGGAAATGAGTATGATAAATTAACTTTTCATAAGAGATATGACATGATAATTAAGTTTTAGAAAATAAGAAAAGCAATTTAGGGAAACTGATAAAACCACCGATTTGGCTTGTGTTACAAATTTCTATTGAATGATGACTGCCATCATACTCATATTTGAAAGTATATAAACTAATAATTGTGTGTTGCGTAGCTTTTTGTTAAGTTATACAGTTCGGTAAATTTGATATAGGATTTAACTCTATTTTTTTTCTAATATTACTGGAGCTTTGCAGCGATTATATCTATATCCTTTCCGATAAAAATTTTTTACGTTCACAATGAATAAACTCGAAATTTTACTTAAATGATACAAAGTGATACAAAGCGATAAAAGTGCCCCCCAAGATGAGGGCATGTTGGGCTTTATTTTCTAAAATCCCAAAACTTAAACGACATCATTTTATTAAATTCTACTTCAAAACATTGTCGCTTGAGGCTGGGGTCTACAAAAATTCATAAAATAAAGTACCAGATTTTGTACTCTTTCTCTTTCTTTAATTTCTAATAGATCGCCCCCGCCACGTGGAGTAATAG
Organism: Euphorbia schlechtendalii; assembly: GCA_949673415.1. Classification (NCBI taxonomy): domain Eukaryota; kingdom Viridiplantae; phylum Streptophyta; class Magnoliopsida; order Malpighiales; family Euphorbiaceae; genus Euphorbia; species Euphorbia schlechtendalii. The sequence continues at coordinate 34,784 of CATIWQ010938008.1, read as the reverse complement.
TATTTTAATGTAATTGAATCGGTTATTTTGATCAATACTATCATGATATTTCATCGAATAAGTCGGGAGAGTGTGGAGTGCACACTTGATGGGGTTCTGTTATGATTTGAGGGGTCTGGGGGTAGCGCCCCGGGCTGAGGTCGAGCTGGACAGAGAAAATGAATTTTTAACCGAAACAATGTCTGTTGGATACAACGGAAACCCGAAAAAATATATCTTTTAGACATGGTTGCTACCCGAAACAATATGTCTATTAACATTTTGGTTAATATTTCACAAAAACGAAATTGGCAAATATACAGCAAATCAAATTCTCGTTCTTGATAAAATTTTTGATTTTATCCAGTTGAAAGTTTGGTGAATTGATCAAAAAAATTTCAATCTAACAACGTATCTGCGATTTCAAGAACATCCAAGAAATTCTCAAATACCAACATGTACTCCATCCATTGAGACGTCACCAGAACCTGGAACTTCATCAAAATCTCTTCTTGATATTGTCTCTCTAAATTATGGTTAAGTTTAATTTAACCTCGAATTTAATTAATTAGAATATTGGATACAATGTATCGAATTAAATTAGGAATGTATAACGATTTAAGTTTAATTGTTAATATTGTTCAAGTAATTTTAATCCATTTTATTAAATTGAATTGTAATCTCATTTTTCTCATGGAGCTTGCTTGATGTTTCTATCTTCCATTTAAGTAGTCAATTAGGAATTTGGGTAAAAAAACATTTGCTTGTTTTGATTGTATGCTGAAATCCTGCAATTTTTTTTAGGATTTCTTAAGCATTGTTCATATACCTTTGTTCGATAATTGCAGCAAACTAATCATGGGAACTACTCAGCGGATTGGTCAAGCTTACAACTATTTTGGCATTTGCAATTTGTTGATCTTCTATTAATTTTCGGTTAAGTTTGAGTTAGTTTTGTGTTATAACCATTTGTAAAGCATTTCCAACCCCACTTCAAAATGAGATTTGAAATTGGAAATGGAGTGAAGTTACTTAAACTTTACTTCAATTGCGGTTTTATAATTTTGAAGTGCGAACAATTCTACTTCAAATTTGAAGTGATACTGTTCACAACTTTAAAATTTCTATTTTTTATTGTTTTTAATTTTTTTTAAAATTCGTTTAGGTTGAATATATATTTAGAATGTTAATGTTATTTTATTCGTAAAAAACTTAATTTATTTTAATTTTTTAAAAATTATTATTACTTTACAGTTGTGATTTTAAAGTTTGAAATGAAAAATGAAGTAAAGGTTGGAGAAAAAATATTGTAACAACTTCAAATTATAAAATAGAATTTGAAGTAAAAATTGAAGGTATAGAGTTGAAAAAACCCTAAGAAACTTTAACTATCTCTTTATATATAAATAGAAGTTAGAGTTAATGGTTACATTTTATTTCAGTATTTTCTTGACATTTTAGAGTTTATCAACCTCGCTTGAGTTTTGGTGTTCTGCTTTTTTTAGCATTTATTTCATCATTGTGTATGGATTACATTTTGTGCTGGTTGGCAAGGTTTCCATACTTGCATCATGTTGAATCTCTCATTCTTTCGGACTATTTGGCAAAAGACCAGCTTCTTCCATGAATATTTCAAGTATTGCTTTCTTTATTTAACATAAGCCCTGCATTTGTTGTGTTCAATTCTTCACAATACTATATTTAGAGATATTACAACACAGTTCTTGTTCTCTCTTGAATAATTTAGATAATATGATTTTGCGGGAGTTGGGAAATTTAGTCTGGTCTATTATCTCCATGATAGACAAGCTTTGAATTGAAGTGAACTCAAATCTGAACTTGAAACATTATTAAACAGTCGAATTGAATTTTTCAGGTTTGTGTAATTGTACCCCTCTTAAATCCTGACTCCGTCACTGATCACATTTCTTAGTTCATGAGTTTATCTCGAATTTCAAATTTTGAAATTTGATAATAATTAGTTAGAGTCTATTTTTTATTGATTTTCAATGATCAAAACTTACCATCATAGAAAAAATTAAAAATTGAACTTTTTAAGTTGACAGTTTACGAAAAAGTTTACAAATTGTATTAGACATAAATTTCCTTTTTGGTACCATTCAAAATCATCTACTAGCAGCAATTTGGAAAACAAAATTCAGGAGCGACTGTGTGCACGCGCTTTATTTTTCTTTTCCAGCCGGAAAAAATGACATTATTTGTCTTGAAAATCCATCAGACAAGTTTCAATGTTATCTCAGAAGTTTGTCAGATCAAAGCAATGAGAAATAACTATACTTTCCCTCGGGTACACAAATTCACTACTCTCTATCCTCTACGAACACGTGTCATTTCCTTTGTTTCATGAACTGTTGCTAATACTTGAACAAAGCATGTGAGACATCGAGAGTAGGACTTAAATTAACCATTTTGAATTTTGTTGGACAACGGCTACTGATTTCTCTGCACAACTTTCCATACCCACTTCCTCAAAGAAAGTTTAGCTTTCACTCCGCTCTTAAAATAATGCAAACCTGCTCTTAATTTAAAACAAAAATACAAAAAAAGAAAACCTTCCCTCTCTGTCTTTGTATTTATCTCTCTCTCTCTCGTTGTATTGAGCTTCAAATCCCATTATTATTAGTGTAAATTTTTTTTTGGTAAGACTAATAATGTTATTGTAAATTTCAAACACCATCATTACATCCTAGTAGACCACAAGTTTTGTTATTATTATCACACTCACTCCCTCTCTCTCTCTTCTCTCTAGCTCAAAGAAAAAAATCAGTTCAAAAACCTAATCTTGAAGGACAAATGAAATTAGGGGCTTTGGTTCTGGTTTTCTCGGCGATTAATCTACTAACCCTCTTCACTAATGTCTCCCTTGCTCTCACTGAAGATGGTAAATACCCTTTTTGTGTTCCTCTTATTATTATTACACAAATTTGATGTTAAAGTTTGGATCTTTATAGTTTTCCTTGTGTGGGTTGTCAACTTTTTAGGTATGGCATTGTTGGAAATGAAGGGCACACTGAATGATAGTAGGAATGTGCTGGGTAACTGGTTAGATACTGATGATAACCCTTGCAAATGGACCGGTATTTCTTGTAACCCTGTTGATCAAAGAGTGAGCTCAATGTACGTCATATGTATATGTATCTAAGTATCTCCTTTTTCTTGACTTCTATGTTGTCTGAAATTTGAAATCTCTTTTGTTTATTTTTTTGTTGTTCAGAAACTTGCCTTACATGCAGTTGGGAGGAATCATATCTCCTAGCATAGGCAAACTCATCAGACTACAAAGGCTGTAAGTTCGTTTTTTAGTTCTTCATTTTTACCGTAAAACTGACCCAATCTTTGACTAAATTTGTTTTTTTATGTTTGATCCAAAAAGGGCACTTCACCAGAACAGTTTACATGGAATTATTCCTAATGAAATCACCTACTGCACTGAACTCAGAGCAATGTAAGCAAAATGTAAAATTGTATAGTTATGTAATAGATTGTATGTGTTTTTCTCTCGGTATCTAAATGACTGAGCTTTTTCAGATACCTGAGAGCTAATTATCTACAAGGAGGGATTCCTTCAGCTATTGGAAACCTTTCCCATCTCAACATATTGTAAGTTTGTACACATGTTCTACTTTTTATGCAAAAGCTCTTGTTTTTTTTTGTCCATAACATTTCGTTTGCCCTCAGGGACTTGTCGAGCAATATGCTTAAAGGTGCTATACCTTCATCTATTGGTGGTCTTACACATTTACATCACCTGTAAGTTCATGTTAATGCTAGTGTACATTTCAGTTATGAAAATTCCGAATTTGGTATAAATGTGTTCTAACTTGTTTACTCTGGTATGATTGTCTCAGGAATTTATCTACTAACTTTTTCTCTGGCGAAATCCCTGATTTTGGAGCGTTAAGCAGCTTCGGGAACAACTCGTGAGTATATTCCTAATGACCCTGTCATCAAATCAAAATCTATGTTATAACATTTTTTCGTTGTTAAATGAGGGGTAATTTGATCCTTTCATGAATTTTGGTTTCTTGTACATAGGTTTATTGGAAATTTAGATCTTTGCGGTAGACAAGTGAACAAGCCATGCCGAACTTCAATGGGATTTCCGGCAGTTCTACCACATGCCACAAGCGATGAAGCAGCAGGTAAGTTTGCCATTACCACACTAATGGTAAATTAGTAATAAGAACTATACAAATACAAATACTAACACTAACATTTTTTTTTTCAGTTCCTCCTAAACGGTCCTCTCATTACATCAAAGGCGTTTTAATCGGTGTAATGTGCTTAATGGCCCTCACATTAGCGGTACTACTTGCATTTCTATGGGTTTGCTTGTTATCGAATAAGGAAAGAACCGCTAAGAAGTACAGAGAAGTCAAAAAACAAGTTGACCAAGAAGCAAGTAAGCTCAATGCCTCCCAAATTCTATTCATTTTCTTGATTCGTCATTTTTAACATTGCCTTTTCCGTGTTTCCTGAAAGGTACAAAGCTTATTACTTTCCATGGTGACCTGCCATACCCGTCGTGTGAAATCATAGAAAAGCTAGAGGCTCTCGATGAAGAAGATATTGTAGGATCGGGAGGATTTGGAACTGTTTATCGAATGGTAATGAACGACTGTGGAACATTTGCTGTTAAAAGAATTGACCGGACTCGCGAAGGATCAGACCAAGTATTCGAGAGAGAGCTCGAGATTTTGGGTAGCATCAAGCATATAAATTTGGTGAACCTTAGAGGTTATTGCAGGCTTTCAATGTCAAAGCTTCTTATATACGATTATCTTGCCATGGGAAGTTTAGACGACATTTTGCACGGTACGTGAAATTTTTTTTATGAACCTTGTTTTTCTAAGAACTATCTATATTTTAAATGCTTGATTTTGTTTCAGAGCATCGCAACGAAGAAACGTTGAATTGGAGTGCTCGTGCAAGGATAGCCTTAGGTTCGGCTCGGGGTCTTGCATATTTGCACCATGACTGCAGCCCGAAAATTATTCACCGTGACATAAAATCGAGCAATATTCTCCTCGATGAGAATTTGGAGCCACATGTGTCGGACTTTGGTCTTGCCAAACTTTTGGTGGATGAGGAAGCTCATGTCACAACTGTAGTTGCTGGCACTTTCGGTTATTTGGCGCCAGGTTTGCTTTCTTCACTTAGAAGGCCTGTTTGGAATTGCTTTTCCAGCTACTGTCCTGAAAAGCTGCACTCACAAACTTTTAATAGAACAACATATTTTGGACTTGGAAAAAAGATTGACTCTTAATCATAGTTATCAAAATTCACCCCTATATAGATTCGAATCTATGGGGTGAATCGAAATGAGATGTGAATCGGCACAGAATCGTGAGATTTGGTGGTGAATCGTATGATTCAGCCAATTCACTTTTTGAAAGTGAAAAACAAAAATTTAAGCCATCGTTTCATCTCCCTATACCAGTTTTGATACAATTCTATCCTAATGATTACTCTTCCAGTTCAAAATCGTACCTTAGTTAGTTGAATGAGGCTTGAACTTGTTAATAACTACTACCTCTTTTACTGCTTCGCATTTATCAAACTGCTATGTTTAACAGCGAATAGAATTTATTAACATTATATTTGTTAATATATGAATTTTAAGTATTTAATAAGTTCATATGATGTTTTTATATAAATATTGTATTTTTAGACTGAATTTTAACATTAATACAAGTTATGGACTACTACCTTTGTGACTGTTTCGCATTTATCCTATTGAGTTGACTTTCTTATTTTTGAAAAGAGTACCTGCAAAGCGGGAGAGCGACTGAGAAATCAGATGTATATAGCTTTGGAGTTCTGTTGCTAGAGCTAGTAACCGGAAAAAGACCTACCGATCCAGCTTTTGTGAAAAGGGGTTTAAACGTTGTGGGTTGGGTATGAAGCCCTTGAATTAAGATGTTCTTACATTCCGATGGTCGATTGTGTTGTTGTTTAAACTTGTTAATGGCAATGCAGATGAACACCCTGCTGAAAGAGAATCGGCTGGAAGACGTGGTGGACAAAAGGTGCAAAGACACGGATATGGAAACGGTGGAAGCGATTCTCGAGATAGCAGCTAGGTGCACCGATGCAAACCCCGATGATCGGCCGACGATGAACCAGGCGTTGCAGTTGTTAGAGCAGGAAGTGATGTCGCCTTGCCCCAGTGAGTTCTACGAGTCTCATTCGGATTACGCTTGACGTGAATTTGTTTGTATGGATTCATCCAACTAGATGTATCTGAAAAATTAAAAAATGGTTTGTTGATATGCCTTTTTTTGCCTGCTATTTGGGGCCTGTAAATGCTTTGCCATTCTGATGATGGTTGGATTGTCCTTTATTTATGCTTTCATTTCTCCTTCTGATGTCAGTTTCAGTTCAACTGATTTTTTATTGATCGGTATTTGCACAAATGCATTTATGCTTTGCATTGTTGAGAAAAAGTTGAGTTTATTTGTTGAATTTAAAATTGATTATTTGTAGGATCTACGATTCAATAAAATTTCACCATATAAACTTAATAAATAGTTCAAATTTGTCCAGTTTTACAACTTTACCAAATTTCTAACATTAGAGATTCTTAATCCGCGTCATGAATAGTACTATTCCAAGCATATAAATGATACTCTGTTTTAAAAGGCGGTTAAGGCGATCGCTTAGGCGGGATTTTTTTGAAATACCGTCCCGATTTTATATAATCGGGCGGTCAAGGTGGAAATTGTTGTTAAAACTCATATTAGTGTCGTCAAAGGTCATAAAAAGTGTTGTCAAAGCTTAAAAATGATTGTTAAAACTTAAAAAAATGTTACATGAATTTTTTGTTTTATTATATAAAAATTTATATATCAGTTAAATTTATTATTTTAATTCATTAATGAATGTTAAATATTTTAAAAAACTAATCTGCTAGTCTCCGCTTAAGTCCCAATTAATATTCGATTAATCCCCGCTTAAATCCTCGGAAGTCCTAGCCACCCGACTAGCATTTAGCATCTTTTAAAACACTGATAATACTTGGGCGCATAGTGATCAATGTTGTATATGTAATAATAATTGCTATTTTGGATTAACACGGTTGAATCTGTTGGAAATAAAATATAACTGCAAGAATATTATAGCTATAGGAAGAGAAGCATAGAGAGAATATGAAAGATTTTATTTCTTATCTTGTATTGAATAAGAAAAATTGAATCCTATTTATAGGAAAACTCAACGGCACAACCGTAAATAATAAGGAAACATAGGGTCTCGCGCATAGTGTTGCATAGTAATGCATAGTAAACGGCGGCTAACACATCAATAATTAAACACTCTCCCTTGATGCGTAAATTTTGCGAAAGGGATATTGCCTCGTTAAAAACCTTACCAAGGAAAAATCCAGTGGGACAAAAACCTTAGTTAAGAGAAAAAGAGATTGTTTACTCCCCATATTCATAAGTTGACTGAAGATCCTTAAGACGACGCATTCTGATGCTATAAATCAGTTTCATGAAAGTTGAGGAAGGTAAAGCCTTGATAAATAAATCTATTAAATTGTTGCAAGAGCGGATTTGTTGAATACCAATTTCACCATTCTTTTCAAGATCATGAGTGAAGAAAAATTTTTGTGAAATAAGTTTTATTCTGTCTCCTTTAATATATCTTTCCTTTAACTGGGCAATACAAGCAGCATTGTCTTCATATATTGTTATCAGATCTTCTTTAGTCAGAACTGTTCCACATGCTACTCGAATATGCTTGATTAATGATCTCAGCCATACACATTCATGACTAACTTCATAAATTGCTATTAATTCTGCATGATTTGAGGAAGTAGCCGTAATAGTCTGCTTTGTAGATTGTTAAGATATATCTGTTCCTCCATATGTGAATAAGTAGCTTGTTTGAGATCGAATTTTGTGTGGATCAGATAAATAACCGGCATCTACATATCCGATTAATTTTGGCTTGGGTTCATATGAGTAAAATAAACTAAAATCAATAGTTCCATGAAGATAGCGCATTATATGTTTAATTCCATTCCAATATCTTCGTGTAGGTGCGGTACTATATCTTGATAACAAGTTCACAGAAAATGTAATATCTGGCACTGTATTATTAGCAAAGATACATAAATGCACCTATTGCGCTAAGATATGGTACTTCAGGACCAAGTACTTCTTCATTATTTTCTCGAGGATGAAAAATATCCTTTTTCACATCAAGTATCGCACAACCATTGGGTTGCTTAATGGATGTGCTTTGTCCATATTAAAATGTTTTAGGATATTTTGTGTATAATTTGATTGATGCATCAAAAGCCCCTTTTCTAGGTGCTCAATTTGTAAACCAAGACACAATTTTGTCTTTCCCAGATCTTTCACCTCAAATTATTTCTTTAAAGAATCAACTGCTTTTGGAATTTTTTCTGGAGTGCCAATGATATTTAAGTCATCAACATATATTGAGATAATAATAAAATTGGATCCCTAACTTTTTATAAAAACACAAGGACAAATTGGATCATTTTTTATAACCATCTTTCAATAAATATTCACTTAGTCGATTATACCACATACGATCAAATTGTTTTAATCCATACAATGATCTTTGCAACTTAATCGAGTAAAGTTCTCGTTTGTAACATTTTTCTGGCAATTTTAATCCTTCAGGGATTTTCATTTAAATATCATTATCAAGTGAACCATGAAGATAAGTTGTAACAACATCCATTAAGTATATTTGTAAAAGTTATTGCATCCACCACCAGAGAATATGTTCCCTCATAATCAATCCCAGGTCTTTGTAAAAAGCCTTGTGCAAACAATTTAGCTTTATATCTTACTATTTCATTTTTCTCATTTCTCTTTCTTACAAAAACTCATTTATAACCAACAGGTTTTACATCTTGTGGTGTTCAAACTACAAGTCCAAACACATTTCGTTTTTCAAGAGAATTCAACTCTGCTTGAATTGTTTCTTTCCATTTTTGCCAATCACTTCTATTTTGATATTCTCGAATAGATTTTGGTTCATGACCCATATTCTCATTTTCAATATCTACTTCCACATTATAGGTAAAAATATGGTCTACAATCATTTTATCTCCAATCCATATTTTCTTATTATAATTTATTTGAATCTCGTCATTTTCAACAACTTCAGGTGTCTGTACTTCAGATGCTTGCACTTTTTCCGGAAGTGTATCATCATTTATATCCTCAATAAGAGTATCTTCATTATCAATAAATCTATTTTTTCTACGATTTTTTTTCTTTGAACCAATAGGTCGTCCACGCTTCAAGCGTGTCAGAGTATTATTAGCAAGTTGTTCTTCAGGAATTTCAATACGAATTGACATATTTACTTCCAATATATGCGGTTTCGTTACTCTTTTAGGATTAGCAAGTGCATCGGGTAGTCGATTTGCTAAATTTTGAAGATGAATTATTCTTTGAACTTCAAGTTCAGAATAATTTGATTTAAAGATCCATGTGAGAAAGTTATGGAAAACTCCATATTAATTTCTTTTCCAAAATTATATTTCTATTCTCTCCCTCTAATTTTGAGAAGTGCTTTCATCAAAATGACAATCTGCAAAGCGTGCAGTAAACATATTTCCAGTTAATGGCTCAAGATATTTAATTATTGAAGGAGATTCATAGCCAACATAAATTCCTAATCTCCTTTGAGGACCCATTTTAGTCCTGTGTGGTGGAGCAATTGATACATATACCGCACAACCAAAAACTCTAAGATGAGAAATATCAGGTTAATGACCAGAAGTTAATTGTAATAGAGAATAATCATGGTAACTTACTGGTCTTAATTTTATAAGATTTGCTACATTGAATATTGCATAACCCCGTACTGTACTAGGGAGATTAGTTCGCATAATTAATGGTCGTACAATTAATTGCAAACGCTTAATAAATGATTCTGTTAGACCATTTTGTGTATGGATATATGCTACAGGATGTTCAACTTTTATCCCAATTTATAAACAAATCATTAAAAGTATGGAATGTAATTCTTCAGCAAACATGTGACATCTCATTGAACACTTCAGGTGTTTTCACTCCTTCGGGTTGTATACTAAAAAAAACTCATATTGTAGATTAACTAGTCTACATATATCACATTGTAAGAGATCAATTCCAATCTTACTTTTGGAAGGGTTCATTTTCAATTTTCATTTGCGAACAAGCAGCACAGAAAAATCTACCATGTTGAATAAACTTCTGGTTTTTCAACGGATGCCCATGTGCATTTTCAATAATTTTTCTCATCATTATCGAACCAGAATGATCTAGTCGTTCATGCCAAATTTTATATGTATCCGAATCTATAAACTTCTGATTTATAGTCAAATCTACCTCGATCATATTAATATACGTGTAGTACAAACCAGATGAAAGAGTATAAAATTTTTCAAGTATACATTTCTTACTTGAAATAGTTTTTGTAATATGAAGACATTCTTTGTTGTCTTCCTTCTCAGTTTCAATATGATATCCATTTTTCCGAATATCTTTAAAATTTAATAAATTTCGGTGAGAATTTGGGGAAACTAATGCATCATTTATAATAAATTTTGTTCCCCTTTGTAACATAATATTAACTCTTCCGAAACCTTCAACCATTTTTATTTTCCTCGATATTGTGGTAACAATTGTTTCACCCATTTTTAGAGTGGAAAAATATTTCGCCTCTTTGAGCTTTTAATAAAACTCTTCTGCAGCCTGTATTATATTCATAATATAAGATAAAATGGTAACTTTTGTATTACCCATACTTAGAATAGAAAAATATTCAGCTTCTTTGAGTTTTTAACAATTGTTATCCCCTTAATACATTAATACTTGGCTCTTCTGGAGCATTCAACAAAAATATTCAGCTTCTTTGAGCTTTTAACAATTGTTATCCCCTTAATACATTAATATTTGGCTCTTCTGGAACATTAAACAATCTGTGTGTTACCAATATCATGATAACACTCATTTCCGGAATATGACATTTGATCTATTATCATTGATATCAATTGATACTGGGAAATATTCAATTTTCTTGATATTCCACTTCTAGTGGTCATTATCATCGTCAATTTGACTCTTCACTTCAAGTGAAAATTGCTAGCGCATTCATATAAAATTGATTGTTATCATAAATAAATATTATTATAATTTAACAAAGATCTGCAGGATCTTTAATAGTCGACTATTTTATATAATAAAACAAATATATTAAAGTAAGCAATAATAAAATTAAACATTAACAATAAGTAAAAATAAAAGCGTTAGTAGTTAGTTAGAAAAATATTTTTCAATATAGTCATTTTTCTATTGGTGTGGGTATATTACATGACTAATTTCAATTTCCACTTCAGGTAGTTATTTAATTATATTAATGATTATATATTTACCATTACATAAAATTTCCATAATGATATAATATTTACTTCATGAAATATATCAAATTCATTTCAAGAAACATATTTGATTTGATAAAGTATGTCCATTGCTTCTTAACAAAAGCTTTATTCAGTAAATTTTCACTATTCACGTAAATAGTATTGTATATGTATGTGTAAATAGTAACCGTATACGTATGTGTATCGTATTCAATATATGTATGTGTATAGTATCGTATACGTATGTGTAAATAGTAATCGTGAATAGTAACTACATCACTATTCACGTAAATAGTACGTGAATAGTAACCACTTCACTATTCATGTAAATAGTACCGTGAATAGTAACCACTTCACTATTCATGTCTATTTTACTATTCATCGAAATCGCCAGTTTACGCCTGTAATTTGAACGGACTTCCAGAGGTAAATCTAAGTTAAACAAACTAAATATTCGAGAAAGAACTAAGCCTCTGTGAGATTCTGGCACTTGGAATATCACAGAGAAAACTTGAAATTGCAACTCGGAAAAGTCAAACCCCCATTTTCTTTTTGAGTAAAATCGTTGACAGAGCAAGCTCGTGTTTTGGAAAAAGGTGGAAGAAGGGTTGCAAGAAGCAGAAGGAAGAAGAGAAGTGAGTTGAATAGTATGGCTGTAATGAGTTTTTGGACAAGTAATCAGTAGAAGCAGCAGCGGCCATGGTTACCTGGTCTATTACCTCAGTCGGTTAGAGCATCGTGCTGATAACGTGTTGAAAATAAAATATGACTGCAAGAATATTATAGCTATAAGAAGAGAAGCACAGAGAGAATATGAAATAGATTTTATTTCTTATCTCTGAGGTGTATTGTATAAGAAAAATTGAATCCTATTTATAGGAAAACTCAATGACACAACTTCAAATAATAAGAAACATAGGGTTTCGCGCATAGTGTTGCATAGTAATGCATAGTGAATGACGGCTAACACATCAATAATTCAACAGAGTCAAATTAGTCTTGTTCGTATTTGTTGAACTTCATTTCATTTCTTCCATTCATGCATTGGGGTGATATATAGGACGGACTTAACTACGACAACATGCAACACAAATCATTTCGTTACAAACAATAATGCTTTTCACGTTTCTGATTTCTTCTTTCATAATAAAATTAAATTTGCTTTCCGTTCAAAAGCTATAAAGTATTTATTATTACATTATATAGTATGGATTATTTAGTAAGCGTTTTAACTTGACTAAGTTAACTTCAGTTTAGTTTTGTACAAAATTATTTAGTGCTCCACCTCCACCTTACATATAAAGTAACTTGGAAAACAACCAATTTCTAATATTCACTATTAAAAATTTCAAATGAATAAAACACTAATCAATTAGTTAGCCATAAAACCATTATAGACCACGTGTATATCTCTGGCTATTTGGGCCCATCAATTTACACTTGCTTTCTTATTTTATAAGAAAGAAAATACATATGAGGTTCACATAAAAACTTATCAAAGGACCAGAACAGGACCCCTACAAAATAAATTTCCAATTTCCCACAAAGTCGCATTTGGAACCACATTTATCTGACAAATCTTAACTTCACCATATTTGCACATATGAGAGCGTTTGACTAACATGGAGCAATCGTCAACTACCATAGATCATCTCAACAACAGCAAAAAGAAACTATCAGGGAAAGTTGCCATAATCACGGGAGGCGCCAGCGGGATAGGAGAGGAAACTGCTCGTCTGTTCGCCGAAGAAGGCGCTTTCATGGTGGTAATCGCCGATATCCAAGACGAACTGGGTCAACAAGTGGCGAATTCGATCGGAACAAACAGGTGCAGCTATGTCCACTGCGATGTTACCAAAGAAGAGCAGGTAAAATATCTAGTCGAATGGACCGTCGAAAATTTCGGCCACTTAGACATAATGTTTAGCAACGCAGGGATAGGATCGAGCTCCGAACAGTCCATTCTCGACCTCGATATGACCGCGTACGACAATGTGATGAGCGTGAACGCGCGAGGAATGGCCACGTGTGTGAAACACGGGGCCCGCGCTATGGTGGAGGGGCGAGTCAAGGGCAGCATAGTGTGCACGGCGAGCGTGGCGGGCAGCAAGGGGGGCAGCAGGTGGGTTGACTATACCATGTCAAAGCACGCGGTGGTCGGGCTCGTGAAGTCGGCCAGTAGGCAGCTGGGGGCCCACGGGATTTGGGTCAACTCGGTTTCGCCCTACGGCGTGGTGACTGCTCTGTCGGCTCGTGTTTACGCGGGGAAAAGCGGGGAGGAGATTGAGAGAAACTACGGAATGAATATGAGCTTGAAAGGGTTTGCGTTGAAGGCGAGAAATGTAGCGGATGCTGTTTTGTTTCTTAGTTGCGATGATTCTGTGTTGATTACTGGCCATGATCTTGTTGTGGATGGTGGATTTGTTAATCAAAATTGATGGCCTCAATTTCAAGTTCTATTCTAAATAATTCAACTTTGTTGTAACTGAAAATATTATAACTCGTTAGAATTCAAAATTTCGAAAATGTAACTTTGTACTTTGGTATGTGGCAAAATTCTTAGTGTAGTAATTAATATTGAAGTTATGTAACCGAGTCCACATATGTATAAGGTGAAGATTTTTCTTTTAAATCAATGTAATTATAACTGCGCTTATTTTTTATTTATCAAGAAATGTATTCGCTGGGTTTCAAGTTTACTGGTTCTTTGTCCATCTATGCACGAAACATGATTGATGTCTTCAAAATTTCAAGATTTTCTATGGTTACTTTGAATAACCATTATTTTGCCCTATCACCATGTCTCAATCCAATCATGGTAGAAGATAAAGTATTATTATTTAGGGGTCTAATACATCAAGATCCTCCTGAAGTTGGTTCAGAAAACTCGATGTCACCCTCAACTTTCAAAAGGATCAGTTAACCCATCAACTTGTTAAAAAAGACCAGTTACCCTCTTAACTTGGCAAAAATACACCAATTAACCCTTAATGCCACGTATGAAAATCTAGTTGGTTTGACTTTTCAAAGATGTCATTTTTCTGATTTTTCTCTCTTTAGCCAGAAGTTGACACGTGGCATTAAAGAGGCAAACTGGTGCATTTTTGCCAAGTTAAAAGGGGTAACTGGTCTTTTTTGCCAAGTTGAGGAGGGTAACTGGTTCTCTTGAAAGTTGAGGGTGACATTGGATTTTCTGAGCCAACTTTAAAGAGTCCTGATGTATTTAGCCTTATTTAGGCATAATGTATATACACCCTCTATGTTTGTTTAAAAAGGGTTTTTATCATCCTAAATTTTCAAATGTATTCAATAAATCTCCAAACTTGTTTAAAATGTACTAGTTTTTCTCTAATTACCAAGTGTCACTTCTAATTAAAGTGAAAAAAAATTAGATAAACGACATTTTTGAAAAGTGAAACCAACCATAAACTAACACGTAATGATGATGGGGTAAAATGATGTAATTTAAACAAGTACATGAGATTATCTATCATATTGCAAAGTTCTAGGTATCAAAAGTTAAGAAAGTTGTAGATACATTAAATCTACTATTTACTTTGTAAAATACAAAGTAATCATAGTTAATACTCTAACTTTAAAATGCTTAATGACTTCCAACCTTTTATTTGTATTCATATGTGTAGCAATAGACCTCATCTTCTCGTAAGTTGAATACTTTGTTGTTTATGTTAAATTGACATCGGATGTAAGTTTGGTTTTTACAAGAATATTCGTGAGATATTCTATGGATGGAGGCTTTTAATAACAATTCCTACTCACAGCATATTTATATACTTTGTATCTATTTCATTCGATAAACGACAACCTTGTTATTGTCGCAGAAAAATATAAATAATGCAAACATTACTAATATTTAAATTTATATTGTCGTACAGATTAATTTATAATTGGCGCAAATCCCATTGCAGGGTAAAAGGTCACTATATACACATACTCTATTTTATAATTTTAATAATATGCGTAAACAAGTTGCATAAATCATTGAAAATAAAATAAAGGATCCATGTATGTCCAATTAATGGTTCCCAGGTTAGATTTTAATAGTATTTTTTTAAAAAAAAATAGTAGTAGGATTCTAGCCAATAAAATAAAAGTTAAGCAAAATAGTATAATTAGCAAGTGTAGCAACTTGCTAGCGGAACTGTTGGCTAAGTTGTAAGGCTGCAAGATAAATAATAAAAAAACAATGGGGCACCAATTAAATTTGGTTGTCTAATTGCATTTTGTTGCTTCTGACTTTCGAAATCTTATTTTTAAAAGAGACATTTATAACTAAATAAAGTTTATACTGGTTGATAAATGTGTTTTTTAACTACAATAAAAAGAATATAGTATTGTGCTTTACTAAAATTAGTTGCCGCGTATAACTGGTTATGTATAAAGTAAAAGTGAAATACTATGACCCAATTTGGCAAAAATTATACTATGTACGTTTATGATAAAAAAAATGATTTCTCTTAGTATGTCTTAGTTCATATTCTAGATGGCGTTTAATTTTTTTCTTATTTGTTTATCTATCATATTTTTCAGTTGGTTAACAAACGTGTCACATATTGAGAACTGAACAACGCGAAATGCAAATTTTATTTCATACATCTATTCTTTAAACTTATTTGTAAATTTAAGCATTCAAAAGTTTATGTCATAATAATTTTAATATAATGACTAATCTTTTTTTTTTAAATTTCTATAGTGTGTCACATTAATCTCACATCTTGAATTAGTCAAACCATATATATAATTACATTCATTATACATTACATATAACAAAAGTAAAATGATGGCAACGGATTCAATAAATTAATTAGCGTATTTTATCAAGTTTAGAATTCAAACTTTTCCGAATTTTACGGTAACATTTGTTAAATTAACATGTGAAAAGAATCAAAAGATTTGAGATCAATTTGTGAACATTTTGGCAACTTCAAAGTAAATGGGTAATTGGGTTGATAAGACACATTTTTACGGATTTAAATCCTCCCTACCTACTACTCTATCCTCAACTCCGTCTCCCATTAAATCTTTGACACGTGCTCATTTTTTTCTCTTTTTTCAATTACTTACAATTTAAAAGTAATTTTTCTATTGTCACATGTATAATTCATGCACAAATGGTAAACATTAAGTAGGGGATATGGTTGAGGATAGATTAACAGAGACAGAGGATTTAAATCCGATCAATGCCCAAAAGGCCAAAAGGAACGTTGACTTTTTTTCTCTAAGATTTGTGTACTTTCTATTTCAAAATAATTGAGTTTTAATGTATTTTATCAATACAAAACTCACATTAATTTAAGTAATAAAAATATTTATTTATCTTATAATTTTTGTAAATTTAGAAATTGATTTAATATTTTTTTATCATTTCCAATGAATAAAGGTACAATGGATAAAATTTTAAAAATTATGCATTGAAATATGAAAATCACATTTATTTTGAAAATTTTCAAAGATCCTAAAAGTATGGTTATTTTGAAATTTAGGGAGTATGAATTATAAAAGAAGAATAATGAAATAAAAGGAATGGAAAGTGGGGGATGATAATTGACGAAATCATAAAAGATTGGATAGTGAGATGGCTTTATAGAGTAAAACAGATAAAGAAATTACTTATTTCTAAGGACAAAGCCTGCATAAAGAAAAAAAATTCCAAAATTCTGAATATTTTAAAGGTTTTTCTTTACAAACGGGAAGGAAAGTGCACTTTAGGTAATCGTAATCTACATCAACGTGTTACAATTTTTTTTTCACTGATATCATATTTCTTTTTGGTGGTAGTAATAGATTAATCATATGTCTAATTTTGTTACTTGATTTATAACTCCAAAATAATAAATTAAAACATCGTAACCTTATTATATTGTTCATTTCTTATTTGAATTATTATTAGTCAAACAATATTAAAACATAAAGATAATTTTATTTGATTAAAAAGTATTGTTTTGTTTACTTGTCGCATAATATACAAATTTATATGACAATGTGATATTCCTATATTGACTTGTGTATATAATACTTAAATAAAAGTATTACCATAATGCTTTAAGACTCGTTTGACGTGATTCTAGTATTTGCCGTTAATTGAAACAAATTATCATCTACCTTATATACGATATTTGTTGTTGTTCATTTTATATAAAACTAAAAAGCTGCATTTGTAACGAGATATTAGCAGAGACTTGTGTTTGGAAGTGGATGACCCCTTTATCTAATCCAACAAATGAATGCCCTTTCAGCCTCTCGAAACGCCCCACCCGTTTCTGTCCCTTTTTATTCCTTCCATTTTCAAACCAATTCCACTTTTAGTTTTGATAATTCCACGCCCAATCATCTCAATTTCGAATAATGCTCACCTCTACGCCTACTTTTCGTTGCTGTGTGTTACATTCATCAACCAAATCATTATTATTGCCCAATTCTCTGTTTCTTCAAACCCCGCACACAATCTCATTGCAGACATCTCTAATTAAACAGCGGAACAACAACTATGGGATTCGAATTGAAGCTTCGAGCAATGCGGCTTCTTCTCTCTGGGATTCCTGGAAACCGCTGATTTCTTCCTCTTCGCCTTCATTCAGCGATGTCTTCTGGCCTTCTGCAGGTTAGTTATTTACCGGTCGTTCATATTTGCTCCAATTAGCTTTCGTTTGTGTTTACCGATTGGGGGAATTGATTTGCAGGAGCATTTGCGGCTATGGCACTTCTAGGGAAGATTGATCAAATACTTTCTCCCAAAGGAATTTCAATGACCATTGCCCCTTTGGGAGCTGTTTCTGCTGTTCTTTTTGCCTCTCCTTCCTCACCTGCTGCTCGGGTTTTTTTCTTCTCTGATTCGCATTTTATTTCACTCTGTTGTAATTTAAAGGTTGAATTCGCCGTTTCAGTTTATCAATTTGACTAATTAAGTAGTATTATTTTAGTACACAACTTGTCATTATCATTCTAATTAATTCAACAATCACATATTATAATCTGATTGGTTGCTTCCTTGCAAATAGATATAATTAAGCCATTACCAGTAAGTTGAATAACTAACCTAAATGAACTTACTCTGTGTGTCAATATGGGCTTCAACTGTATGATTGGTCTTTCTTATACTATCATGTCATTTTGGAGTTTCGACTAGTTGAACTCTGATGCATAGTTACCAAATATTACGATTCAACTCCAAATTTTACTATTCAATATCGATTCAGTGTACTATTATAAATTAATTGTAATAAAGCTTGATAGAAGCATATTATGCTGATGATGATGATGAAATTATAAATTTGACTAAAGGTAAAAAAATTCAATTGCCCCACCAATTAGTGCTCGAAGCTAGGAGGAACCCAACTCCTGTTAGTTTTTGAAGCTAAACTAAAAGTATACTACCATTGAGTAAATAGGATTAAATGTTTTGTTTTTATTACGAATTTGAACCGAATCTTACAAGTAAATTTGATTTACAAAATGTGGATTACGATTCTCGATTCGAATCCCGATATAACATTTAACAACTATGCTGTGATGCCAAGTTGAAAAATTAGATTGTGTCACAAAGTTCATTTTGAGACATGGTAACTCTACAATCCAGCAGGTTGAAGGCAAAATCAAACATTTACACTATACTAGCATGTAAATCATTCTCGTTTGAGTTTCGTGTTTTTCTTTCGCGGAGCATTGTTAATTTAACAAGATCGAACCTTAGAACTTGGAAGCTGCTTTTTAACTAAGCTATGTTTACATTGCAGAAATACAATATGTTTGTGGGTCAGATTGGTTGTGCAGCGATCGGGGTAGCGGCGTTTTCGATATTTGGACCAGGTTGGCTTGCGAGAAGTGCTGCTCTAGCCGCATCAATAGCTTTCATGATCTGCACCAATTCTTCACATCCTCCTGGTTCTCATCAAACACTTTCTAATTATAACATTTTTTTTATTTTTATTCTCTCATGCAATACTAAAATGATAATTCTTGTATAATTAAACTAACAACGCAGCTGCAAGCTTGCCGCTTCTGTTCATTGATGGGGTTAAGTTGCATCGCTTAAATTATTGGTATGCGTTGTTCCCTGGCGCGGCTGGATGCCTTCTCCTTTGTTTGATTGTCAGTATATATAAATACTTCCCTATAATCTCTCCTTCATTGATCGATTCTCCGATATATATGTTTCATTGTAACTGACGTTGTTCTTTATTCGATTGTCGCAGCAAGAGGTAGTGATGTACTTGAAGGACAACTTTAAATTTTGATGTACATACAGATACTGAAGTTGCTGGTGTGAAGTACAACCGCAAAGTCGGCTCACATTTAGTGATGTAATAATCTTGATTGAGCTGTTCATTATGCACAAGTTCAAGTCCAAATTACATAAGAATTGATTCACATTGGACTCAATGAAGTACTGAAGAAGTGCTCATTGGCCATATAGAGGTTCTAAGATTCATGCCTTACTATTCTTTGGAAAAATGAATAATATAGATTCATGTTGAATTTATATGTATATTGTTACTTTTTTTAAATGAATTTCTGGGCCTCCTATATGTATGCTGTACAAAGTTCATTCACAAGTAATTCCAAATATATGTTACGTTCACAATACTAGTATTTTTCACCTTTTTATATAGTTTACAGGTTTTGAACTTGATTTATTCAGTGATTAACTAATTCATGCTATTTCCTTGAAATGAAATCCGAACTACCCCGAGTTCATCTACGTATGCACATTGTTCCTGTTGTGTTGGCAATTGGAGATCCACAAAAATGATTTGTATTTTCTTGGTTTAAGTTATTAAAAAGTAATAAAAACAAAAGATTTGAGGCTAAATAATAGTTTACCGTAGATATGAATCATATGATCATGACATCTTGGAAGAGGTTAGATTTATCAATCTGTTGAATATTTTACCTCAAAATCATCTACTTGAGTAGAAACATTAAGTTACTACATTGGATCATACATTGTTTGAGGTAAACTTATTGGATTAGAGTAGTGTGACTAGTTATTTTATATAAAATGATGTAATGATGCAAAACACACTTGTATGTTTTGTATAGACAGGATCATAAGCATAAACTTGGAGTATAACAAGAAGTCATGACCAAAATGAATCTAAATATCTTCATCATGTCTATGTATGTATAAGAAATTTTTTGAAAATTATTAAATGCAAACTATCAATTTAAAATTTAATTTTAAAGTAAAAATTTTCTATTAAGTATTTATTTTATAAAGAATTTTTATATAAAGTGACTTTATTTTCATATTTATAGGGTCTTCAAACTCTATTTGTATAAAGAGACGCAAGAATACAAGATTGATAAAGAAAAAGTAAGAAATGAAAACAAATACTGCATCATTCTCATCAGAAAAGAAATCTGAAAGGCATGTGTAATAGAGGACCACACATGTGTGGCCTCATATAATCATAAAACATTTAAAACCAATATATAGGATGAAGCGTTTTTTTTATTTATGGACGATATCTTTAAATTATGTTCACCTTCAGATTAATTCTCGATTGTCAGTTTATGAGTATCTTGAAGAGCAGATGATAACAAAATTTAAAATTATTCTATACATAATCCTAGAATTTGATCCTTATTAAGTGCTTAATGATAGAATAGTCTCTTACCACTAAGCTACATTCCTGGGATGAAGCTCATTTGAGCAATTGATGAAATGTAAGTTAATTATGTTTGCATCACATTAAATATATTTGTGTAATAAAATGTAGAACCTTAACTAAAATTAAACGGCTAACAGAGGTATTTCAACGAGGATAAATATTTGTTATTTATAAAATATTACGATAAAAAAAAGGAAGTATACATGCTTATGCTGCCACATACGTACACGATTTTTTTTCTGGAAATGCAAAGTTGGGCCCACATTATTCTGACCCTGATAAACAGCCAATAGGGCAGCTGATCAAACGCATTGGAGTCGACGTCGAATGGGGCCCATATACAACTGGGATAGATTCTGCCTCTGGTTTTGCTTATGGCTTCGGTGGACGCTGTCTTTTTGAGACTGACAGTGATGTCCCTTGATCAGATCTTAACCGTCCACGTGGGTGACATCTGTTAAACCCCCCACGACGTGGGTTTAGATGGTCGGCAGTAAATATCAAGCACACGTGTCACATTAATTGAAATTAAGTCAGGAGTAGAGTATTCTAGAATGTTCGTATTCATGTAAAAAATCTGATAAAAAATGGACACCATAACATGTGAGAAAATCTCGGCCTCCGTCATGTTAAAGCGAAGGTACTTATTACACTAAAACCTTACATTTTAAGGTGCTTATTATACTAAAACCTTACATTTTTTCACTAAAAATGTTTAGAATTGTAAGAACATTGTAAAAAAGAAGTTGGTTTGAAAAAAAAAAATCCAAGGAAAACCATCATTGCTAATTTTGTGGAAACATACATTTAGGAAGTTTTTACAGCGCCAGTAATTACTAATTGGCATATTCTATGTTAATTCAGGTTTTGTTTTTCATATAAAGGACATTATTATTTAGATTCACCAATTTTGAGCACAAAAACAATAATTTCACAGTTTCCTTTTCCATTTCTAATTTTTCTTTCGCGTTGAAAAAAGAGCTGATATGAAGTTCCATTAGCAAGAGTAATCATTAATATGTAACAGCATTTTTTTTTCTGAAATTGAATAAATAGTGAAGAGACATGCAAATGAATAAAAAAAACGATCCATAGAATGGGGCTGTAAATGAAGAACAGGTCAAAGAATGGGGCCATTGATTTAAATTCATGTGATTATTCAACATCAAAATCATTACAATTACATATGGTTTCCATCTCTTCTCTTCTTCTTGATTTTTGCTCTTACGCAACAAATTCCCTTGCCAATCTTCCTCTTCACTGATTCTCAGATAAGGATTCTCTATTTCCTTTTGTATTTTATTATTTTTTCTGATTTTCTTTTGCCTTAAAAATGTAAATTATTTTGTTCGTATCTCAAACCAAAACTGTCATGTCATTTTCTTGATACAAGTGCATTAATGTATCAAAATTCACACCAACTAGACCAATCTTTATTTGACCTCTACTTAGTCTTTCTTCCTAATTCTACCCAAGTCATAACAGTCATTTGATCTTTCAATTTTTTTTAACATTAGTTTAAACTCAATATTATTTTCGATTAACGGTCAACTTATCATTCAATTTTTCGAGGGTCTTGTATTCCAAAAGGCTTACTTTACAAGATTTTTTATAAATAATAGTTTTTGTTGCTAGAAAAGAAATGTCAAGCTAGTCCTAAATCAAATTATTTTATGACATGATGTGATAATAGAAAGGGTTAGACTTAGAGATAGAGCGTTCAAATTTGAAAGCTATAAACTTTTTTTTTTAAAGTTATATTTTTTTTTATTAAATTTAGGATGTTTTTTATGGTGACTTTGTCTTTGATAAAGTTATCATTACTTTGCATTTTATAATCATTAGATCAATTTTCACATCCTTGATCTAATGGTTAAAAAGAATAAAGTAATGATAACTTTGTTCAAAATAAAATCACCATAAAATTTACCTAAATTTAGCAAACGGTAGAATATTTTTTTGAACTATAACAAATAGTAGAATATGCTGATTCCAATCACCAAAACCAAATCAAAGTGGTTGCAATGTATTTGAAAAAAAAAAGGTAATCTTTCCATTGTCAATTGTTAGTAAAGTGTTTATTGCTTATAACTCAATTGGTACATTTCTCAAAGTAGAAATACTCAATTGTTAGTTAAGTGTTTATTTTACTCTTATCTCCCCTTTGATTAGGATATATATCTCCCCTTTGATTAAGAGATATATATATATATATATATATATATATATAACTTAATGGATCTCATGTCTCAATTTCGCTGCCTCACTTTTTTGGTTCACCACAAAAAATTGCCAAATTTCACCTTTAGTGAAAGAAAAAAATTAGAAATAATATAAAACTGACGCTCGATAATTTTAATTTTGAATGAGAGACTGATAAATAAACATGAGATTTAATTTCACTCTAACCACCTTGCTGAAGATCATGAATTTTAGGATTGGAATAACTCGTTTTGCTTAAATAAAAAGTTCCACTCTAAAATCCTGTATTTAGCTGCCAATATAATGATCATATTTAATGGATAGATTCTTATAGGTTGAGTATAGTGGGAGCATCCCTATAAATCATTTTTCCCGGGATAAACAATCATTGAATTTGTAAAAAATGTATTAATTTATCCATCGATGACAAATAGCAAAATTTGATTAGAGAAAGAAAAATAAAGAAAATGATGTTACTAAAAAGTCCAACTATGAAGAACAAACACTTAGACATTGAGAATGAAAATTAGTACACTTTGTACAAATTTATGGAATTAATTGAAACTATTAAAAGTTCGGGAAATATGATGTTTAGAGATAAGGTCTGGGAACCACGGATGCATAAATCCATTCTTTGGATTAAAATTCTTTCACATCGACTTTCATTTTTGTAAGATTAGGGAGATTAAGTTGAAATGTGTATTGAATTTCAAAACCAAATAAGTGAAATAAATTTTAGCCAAAAATTCTTTTAAACCGATTGGAGTGTATATAATAAAAGGAAGGAGATAAGATGATATAACAAACTAACAGCATAACATGTTGAACATATTATTTAATTACAATTTACAACAGTACATTAAAAATACTCTTAAAACCCCTTTACAAATTGAAATTACAGAGGGCCAAAAACCATACTTCCCAAACTCAACCAAAACCCAACACCCCAATTTACTGGATTTTATTACATCTTTGCAGATCAGAAGACTTTACTGACTCAGTATGACCAAGTCCAGAAGGTTTGATCTTCGAAACTCGCAGAAGGATCAGAGTAATCAGTATGTTCGAGCTTCGGAAACACATAGGGAGGCAACAAACTCTTGCTCAAATTGTCTTCTTCATCCTGCGATACATCAGACTGGTCTGGCTCGAAAACGTACGACGAATCTCCAGCCTCGATCAGCGATGAGTGAACTCCATCAGTGTAATGTGGACTGTCTGAATCGAATATGTCGCTTTTCGCCGAGCTGATATCTTCCTGTTTGCATCCCACAACTGAATCTTTGGCTTGTTCTTGACAAAGTGTCTGTTTGTCACACAGCTCTGAGTTCCCCTTTTTCTCTTTATGAAGCAGCTTTTCTGTAAGAAGATTAACCTGAACAACAGAACAAGTTTCAATCAGGACTGGGTGCGCTTTTTAGGATCCATGATACTCAAATTACATATTCTGTTCACAAGTGTCAAAACATTTTATGTATTTTACTTGAAAAAAATTATTTTAATCAAATGAGTCATTTTTCAAAATGTCAGAACTGGTTTCAATCAGTGTTGAGTTTTTCAAAACTCTGATTAAGAACTCCGACAGATAGCATTGGATTGTGGTTTTACCTCGGATTTGAGTTGATCTTTTTCTTTGAGGAGGGTATCATAATCAGCCTTTAGAGTGTTATAGCTGCTTTGCAAGGCGTCGTAGTCCTTCTCGAGCTGTTTTGTCTTCCATCTAGCGCGGCGGTTCTGGAACCATATGGCGACTTGCCGAGGCTGCAGGCCGAGATCCTTGGCAAGCTGGATTTTCCTTTCGGGCTCGAGCTTGTTCTCAACCTCGAAACTCTTTTCGAGGAACTTGACTTGATCGATGGTTAGTCTCCTCTTCTTCTCGGGTTGATGCAAATACTCATCCGGTTCGTCCTCAATGATGTCTTCCTGATCGAATGACCGGAAGAACGGACGATTCGGGCCGTTCGATTGATGAACATCCTCAAAGCTCATCATGGATCTTGACCCTAAATTAATGAAACAATGATTGATTAGATCCTCTTCCTGATTTAAAATAATCACCATAGCTGGACAAGCTAATCGGTAACCATTTAGATTGCGTGATTCTGTTTGGTGATTCAAGTAACATGGCCAAAATCAGAATTAACAAGATCAGATTTCACAGTTTTCAGTTGAGTTGGGTAAACCAAGAAATTACTCTCTAGCAATCAAATTACAGAGCAAAGACAACAGGAAGTGAATCAACTGTCCAAAAACTTGTCACGTGATGCAAAAAGGGGGGAAATCAGCAGGCATAAAAATGAAACTCAATTCAATTTAATAGTATACTGAAACCCAAGAATTAAAAGCATTCAATTAAGAATTGGAATCAATAGTCGAACTAGAAAGTAAAAACATCACAGGCTAGTTTGACTTCTCATTATAAAAAACCCTAGAAAACTGTAACTGCGATTCATCAGAAATCAGAAGCAAAATTGAAGTTCGAGCAAAATCAAATCGAATTGCCCAAACAAAAATAAGTAAATTGACCAGATTCGGTTAAATTAAATTAAATTAAGATGAAATACCTAAAAAAGAAGGAGAAGAGGAAGAGAAGCAAAAAGCATCGAGAGGCTGAGAAGAGAGTCGTTGATTTTGAAGCAGAACTGAAAAATTGGAAGCAGAAGGACCCTCCATGGATGTTGTTTATGTAGGGAGAAGAGAAGAAAGTGAGTTGGGATGGGCGGAAAAGCCCAGAGAAACAAAAAATCAGAATCCAAACAAAACGAATAGAGAAAAGAGGACTAAGATTTATGGCGGAAGAAACTGGTGATGATGATCTCAGTGATGTGAGAAGTAGAGGAGCACCTGCTGCAGCTCACACCCATCACTCACAACAATACCACTTCTTTGTTCCAGTACAGAAGCAAAAGAGAGAGAGGAGAAGAAGAAGAAGAAGGGGATTTTATTTGTTTAATTTTCAGTTTCTTCTTTTTTATTGGTGAAGTGAAGTGAAGGAAAGGAAGGGAAAGGTTGTTTGGCTTTATAAAAGAAAGTTGCTTCACTGAGAGAGATAATGGACGTGTTCGTTTTCTACTTTACCACCTTGGATCTGTGTTCTTTGAAATTAAAGAAAAGTAATTTTTTGAGTAATTTTAGGTATGTTTTTCAAAATTTTTCCTTTTTAATTTATAATTTAAAAATGTTTTTTAAGGAGATTTTAATTTATAAATCAAATAATGAAGTGTTTTTGATAACTTTTTTTTAACTTAAAAGTTAAAAATAAGACAGAAGTTAAAAGTAAGTCAGACTTACTTCTTAAAAAAGTCACGACATAAATGATTTTTTGATAAGTTTTGAGAAACACCTCCCTAGTATACAATTCCATTCCCATTTTCTTAAATATTTTTTCTTTTATTTCTACTCACTATTTTTTTCGTAGAATCCTAATCCATGCCACCTTATTCCTTAATTAGATTGACTCTAGGATCAGTGTAGTGTTTTAAAAAGTGCTAGGCGTTAGTTGAGCCGTCAAAGATGAATAGAGATCTAGGTGGGGATTAATCAGAATCTAGGCGGAGTTAGGCGCTAGTCAACAAAGTTTAGACGCTGCGCGTAGCCAAGCGACGATCCTCAAAATAATGCTTAGACGGGGATTTTTAAGACAATGATTAGTACTATATAGTGTAGATAAAACAATCATGAAAGAAAGAATATGTAATATAAGAGGCTATTTATCATGAAGTCATATTAATGGACTATTTATCACGAAGTCATATTAATTTATTATCTTTCGTTTCATTTTGATATCTCATTTTCGATATCATATTTAAACTCCATCACTTGTTATTTTCATAAAAGAGAAAATGATAATAATGAGAGAAAATAAATAACATCTAAAAATTATGTAAACCGACTACGTATCAGGATTTGAACGTGGAAATAGAATGAGACACCAAAATGGATTATTCCAAATGGGTTTTTGTTAAAAAGAAAGGTCCTTTTAGTAATTCAAAATTTCATTTAATAATGTTGGAATGTCAACTAGAGCATCAGTAAAACTATAATTATATAATGCGAGTTATGTTGATTTCGTTTTTATAAAAAAAGTTTACTTTGCATCTTATCGTTGGATAATCATCACATCAATGATCCAACATTGATAAAAAGTAAGGTAACTGTGAATTTGTTCAAAGTCACAAAAGAATTTGTCCAAATTTATTATCATTTAAGATTTCTAATATCAATTTCGACGATATTAATGGATTACAGAGACATTGCTAATCCCCACAAGATTTTACACATGAATCTCGATATACTTAAATGAAAAAATGCATCCACATAAATTTCTCGTCATAATTCATATGTACAAATCATCTACCACACCCAACATTTAATATTTTTTATTTCTTGTAGCAAATATATTTTTTTTCCTTGTAGCAAATATATGTGAAAGCATTTTCCACCTAAAATTACTGGGATTCGCATATAAATTATCTTTGTCTAGTTACGAAACCCTTAAAAACAAATAAAGAAAATAAGGTCAACAACCAATATTCCACCAATGATTCTCTTTGTTTTGTGAAAGAAAGATCTCGCACCTCAACGAAACCTCATTATCTTCTTCTAAAAATTCAAGAAGAAGCAAACTAAGCTCACAAAACTCCATATGAACCGTCTCTTGCTGTACTCTGGACTCAGTCGAGTTGTGAAGCATTATCGTTATCGTGGATAGAAGAAACTTACTTGTTGAAAATTTTTTTATGAGCTTGTTGAAAGTTTTGAAAAATCTGTTGTTTAGCTCAATGAGAGTTTCATCAATAGCTCCAAAACATTGTTTTAAAAGTTCCCGGGCTAGGAGCTATTTTGAAGATTGTCGCCTGACTACGCCTAGCGTCTAAACCATATCGACTAGCTTCTAAGTACGTCTAGACTCTGATTAATCCCTGCCTAGATTTCAATTTATCTTCCCGACTAGCGCTTAACGCTTTTTACTACGTTGCTACCAAAAGAGCCCGGGAAGGAATGGGTACAGAATTTTTTATAAAAAATAATAAAATATCGTATATTACATGAAATATAGGGAATATTAGGGAAAGATGTGGAAGACAAAAACAAAGACAAATCTGTCTCTGTCTCTTTCGCTTCTACAGCAAAGCCCACTCCTCCTTCCCCACGTGGCCTCCTTAGCGGGCCCTACTTGCGCAACTGTGGGACCCTTTCCCCTTGTCTCTTCGTTTGGATTGGGCCCACTCCCGCGTGATTTTTGGATTGTTTATTCATTGTAATTTGCAATAAGTTCTCACTTTAGACAAAAATTATTACATACAATGTCGCGTTTAATATGTGAAATTGCGACACTTTAGTTAGATAATTAGAGACGCGTATCATCTTCATCATCTTAATTGCTTACTACTTATTTAACTTCATCATCTTAATTGCTTACTTATTATTCTACTAGTCATATTCATCTTCATGTACACTCATCCATTCCGAAAAAGTATTACATCAGTTTACTGAAAATGAACAAAACCATTTACAAGATATTCGGTGTTTGATTTGATAAAAACTTATTGTTAGGAATGCCGCGCAATTATTTACTGCTTGATATCTCAGAATAATTTAACTGGCACGTAGATAACAAAATTAAGCAAGAAAATAATAAATGGACACAAGGATTTAACGTGGTTAGGCCTAACAGCCTACTTCCACAACTGACGATCAAAGAAATTTCACTAAAAATAATACCAGAGATTACAAGACCACTCAAGTGTTAACACTCCCCGATGACCCCAATACACCCAGAGAAAGTTACCGAACTCAATTTTCTCTTAACTCTTACAAACAAAGCTCTCAATTAACAAACTCCCTTTTGTTAATTCCTCTTGCTTCTCTGTTCAATTTCAGGATATTTAAACCATAGCATTCCAATGGTATTTATAGGAAAAATCATGTATATTTGGTCAATGATTAATAAGAAACCATTAATCAAAATGTGGGCAATACGTGTTGAAATTCAACCACATTTAACTTACCATATTTCAATATTTCACATGGAGATATGCCATTAATATTGGCCCATGAATTTCAAATGACAACTAACAATCTCCACCTTGATTTGAAATTTCTCCGATCATTTTTCCCGGTATTTTAAACACTGCAAATATCCGTCAAGTTCATATACCCGAACTTGACCATGGAAAGCTCCCGTAGTTTTTCCACAATAGATACTATTCTTACTTTATTAGCATACATTTTCAATGGTTGCTTTTTCATTACAGGTTCAACCAAACCTCTAACTGAATCAACTGGACCTTCTCCACATGTTGCACGAGTACTTCCCTTCACAGTGCTTTTGGTCAGATTAGAGGCCTCGAATGTTTCTCCCTTTCATTACAATTGTGGCACCTTTATGAAATTTCAAGACTCCACCTTGAGCAGAAAACTTATAACCTCGGGAATCAAGACGACTCAACGAAATAAGATTTTTCTTCAATTACGGAACATGTCGAACCTCTAGTGTTCTAGTCATGCCATTGTATGTCTTGATTTTGACCGCACCAGCACCAACTACTGATACTTCTTTATTGTTCCCAATTAACACTTTTCCACCATCAACTTTATAATAAGTAGAAAACCAGTGTTTGTTAGGAGACATATGAAAGGTACAAGCAGAATCAAGAATCCACGCATCTCCAGTACTTTCTTCTGAAACTACTGACACATCAACGACATCTGTGGAATTTATTTTTTCAGTGACAACATTTGACTCATCACAAGAATCATCTGAGTCGCTATCCCTCTTATCTTTCCGCTTTGGATAATCTTTTCTCATGTACCCAGTTTCATTACATTCATAGCATCTGACTTTCTTGGATTTGAATTTTCGTTTGCTTTCAGATCCCTTTTGGCCAAATCTACCTCTCGTGACCATGACCCTTGCCGAATCCTGATATTTATCACCATCAATTTTCTTCTTCAACTCTTACGAGTTCAAAGCTGATTTGACACCTTCCACATTGATAGTGTCTTGACTGAAAATTACGGTGTCGATGAAATTATCATATGAGGATGGCAACTTGCACAACAACATCATTACTTGGTCTTCTTCGTCAATTCTGATATAAATATTTTTCAGATGCATTATTATCTTATTAAATTCTTCAAGATAACCTTTCACCGACGATCCTTCCTGCATCCGTAGAGAATATAACCATTGTTTCAAATACAAACGGTTGGTGAATGACTTGCTCATATGGTGTGACTCCAACTTCTTCCATAAGTCAACAGTGGTACTGTCTCCATTAACCTCTCTTAGAACATTATCAGATAGACACAACAAAATCGAACTTCGTACTTTCTCGACAATCTCTCCAATTTCATCATCGTCATATTTTTCTTGCAAAGCATCTTCTCCTTCAAAAGCTTTTAATAGTCCTTGTTGAACCAACAACGCCTTCATTTTAATTCGTCATAAATTAAAATCGATAAATTAAAATCATTCTTACCATCGAACTTCTCCATTTCGTATCGCATAGCTAATTGTCGACTCGCCATATCAACGATCAATTAAATATTCCCAACTGCTCTAGTAATAAAAGAGCTAAAAAATTGCGCTGTGAAAATTATACTGATAAAATATATCAGTACCGACACCCGCTTTGATATCAATTTGTTAGGAATACCGCACAATTATTTACCGCTCGATGACAGCTACTCTCTCGGAACAATTTAACTGGAAAGTGAATAACAAAATTAAGCAAGAAAATAATAAATGGACACAAGGATTTGACGTGGTTCGGCCCAGCAGCCTACTTCCACAATTGACGATCAAAGAATTTTCACTAAGAATAATACCAGAGATAACAAGATCACTCAAGTGTTTACACTCCCCGATGACCCCAATACACCCAGAGAAAATTACCGAACTCAATTTTTTCTTAACTCTTACAAACAAAGCTCTCAATTAACAAACTCCCTTTTGTTAATTCCTCTTGCTTCTCTGTTCAATTTTAGTTTACTTAAACCATAGCATTCCAATGGTATTTGTAGGAAAAATCATGTATATTTGATCAATGATTAATGAGAAATCATTAATCAAAATGTGGACAATACGTGTTAAAATTCAAACACATTTGACTTACCATCTTTCAATATTTCACATGGAGATATGTCATTAATATTGGTTCAAATCACAACTAATACTTACTCAATTCAATTAATTATTTGCCTGCAATTAGTAAGCACTTATGCCTGGTAGAGGTTCTTCCCGTTAATTGAATTGTATTATAAGTTGTATATCTTTGTACGTTCCATTCTCTCAATTCATCTATTTCAGTTACTCTTCACCAAAAGCAATCTATTTTAGTTATTATTCTTCATTGCGGATATATACGTGTGTATATCTACTTTTTCTCTCTCTCTCTCTCTTCATTTATATGATAAAATAATAGTTTTAATGTGAAATTACTTATTATTACAAAGATAAAAAGTACTTTAATATTTGAAATCATAATTCATAAACGTTGTAATCACATTGAACATATTAATCAAATAATTAACAATTGAAAAGTTATATTAGACATTCAAATGATTCTCCGAAGATGAAAATTAATTTAGAGTTAAAAATCTAAATTTTTTATAGATAAACAAATATACTGATCATCATAATTGTGTTTTGATGTTTAGTAACAATACCCGTATTCATTCCTCCTTATAAGCTCTATTTATATATAACGTTTATTATTTTATGTCATCATCAAATTTCAACCATTAATTTTAAAAATAATAATTATGTAGTGGACTCAAAAATTTATTTATACATGGGACACAACCAATATCATGGTTAAATGAAATGAAGTACTAAAATACTAATGTAATATTTTTTTATTTCACTCTGTTAAATTAGCTTGGAAAGTGATTCTAGATGCTAACTCTCTGACTGAAATCAACTCCAAACGCTCATTTTCAATATAGTTTGAAGGTTTCTGCAAAACAACAAACGTCGCTATGGGGGACTAGCTGTGTGACCAGCGTAACCTCTCCGATGCTTAAGTTAGATCGGATTTAAGAGAGGAGGCAAGGAGTTTTTTTGTGTGTTTTTCATACATACCTCTGCGTGGTGACAAATGATCCTTTTATACTCATTGGACGTTCCCAAGTCTGATCCAAGGTGTGAATCATCTAAAATTCTAGTTTGAATGGATCTCTATCCTGTTTATAGGATAAAGTTTATCTGAAGTCAGAGTTCCAATTATGGAGGTCTTTTTGGAGACTCAGAGTTTTGATTGAACTCTTTGCTCCTGAGGCGTCGAGGTCTGTCCAGGCGGATAAGCCGACTCAGCTTGATAGCCGTCTGGACATTTCTCTGAGATCCGGGAAGACTTGGTTTCTTCCAAATTTGGGGCGGATACAGTCCGCCTGGATGATTACCAAGGCGTTACTCTTGGGGCGGAAGGGCTCCGCCTAGATTGGCAGGAACATTCCTAGTCTCATCGCAACATTTTTTCCCTGCTCCAGGCGAATGTATTCCGTCTGGGGGTTTTGCGTGGCATGCACGCGCCTGTTATTATTTGACCTTATTAACACACTCTATTATGAAAAGTTATTTTAAATTTAAGTACTTTAGGAGTAGTCTTGTTGAAATAATTTAAGCTCCCCACCTTTCCCAGCACCTACAAATGTATAATGAGAGACTGAAAATGTATTTGGTGATAGTCGGTTGATGTTCATAGTTGTCAAGAGACATACTACCTTTTTTAAAAAAACCACTTATAGGTCCAAAAACAAATGAAGAAGTAATTATTATGAATTTTAAATCATAAATATTCAGTTGTTTCATCATATTTTTAATAAAATTACACTAAGTAAATTTGAAGACAAAAATTAATCAACAATCGACAAATATTTATTGCCAATAACATGTAATAACTCCAATATCAAACAACAAGTGTATGAAAAGGGTCCTAAATATTGACTGCAATGCAAAAACTACATACTGGATAGAAAATGGAATTTGGAAACTATAATACAGTTTGGCTAATAAAAAAATAAACAACTAAATAAATTATTAAGGATAAAGTATTTGTTTATAAGTTAAGAAATTAATTATTAAGGTTTAAAAAAACTCATACTCCTCTTTTGTTACTTCATAAAGAAGCAATTTTCTTTTGTTTGTTTTAATAATCTGCTGAACAAATAAAATACTTGACTGGAAAACTAATTTACACGATATAAAAAGAATGAGTGGGATGAAGACAATGTAACACCGCAGCTGGGACATATGGGCTTCTAAAACCACCAACCATCTGTCCAAATTTATATGGGCTGGATAAGAAAACATTTTGGGCCCGTTCCCAGTGACCGTTTTTTTATGTCAAATTCAATTTATTCACTCATTCATTTTTTCGGGCTCTCCATTCAAAGGTATTAACTGAGCTAGTACTTTTATAAACTGAACTAGTATATATAGGTTCTTAATTACTTTATAATATTAATTGATAAATTTATCCAAATGGATTAACGTGTAATTTTTAATTGAGTTACATTCTTTACAACATAATTCCATGTTACTCTCTACATTCCAAAACGTAATTTGTAATTGTACATATTTAATAGCAAAATTCGCATTAAGTTGTAGTTATATTTAATAGCAATATTCACTATAAATTTGTTATCATTGATATACATGTAACAAACGAATACATTTTAAATGAGATTAGCACATAATATTGTTTCTCTTAAACTTTTAGCTTCAAAGTTTATTGTAATCTAGATCTTTATTGACTCATATGAAGTACACGAATATGGGAATTTATAAGAATTGACCAGACAAGTCAATATTGTAAAGAATTTTTGTTCCTTGTTAAAATTAAAGCTTCCTAAATTTAGAACCCACTTAAATAATACCTTCATGTCACTTCATGGGAACATTAGTGAATCAATTAATTGAATAGACATATCCTTAAATGGAAAGAATGAAACTCACTAGGCATTACAGATGAAGGAGCTAGCTCTTAGATTGGAGAACAATATCTAAAGAAAGAATCTATGAATTGCATTATATTCGTAACTTTGTCCCAGAAAACTATCAGCCTAGCTAGAGATTTCAAAATATTCCGTAGAAGTTAGAATATATACAAGAGCATGCTTGTTATTGCTTATAAAAAACAAATGCTTTTTAATTTATAACGTTATTTTCTTTTAAATTTGATAAAGAAAATTTAATTGAACTAAACTGAAACGATTTCTACCGAAATTGAAATAGACATATTATTTCAAGTCATTTCATGGGAATATTAGTGAATTAATTAACTGAATAGACATATTCTTAAAAGGAAAGAATGAAACTCATTGGACGTTGCAGATGAAGGAGCTCTTAGATTGGAGTAGACCTGTTCGTCGGGCGGGCCGGGCCCGGCTTGGCGGGCTTTTTACAAAAACCGTTAACCCAAGCCCGGCCCAAGCCCGTACTTTAGAACTTCGGGCTCGGGCCGGGCTAACAAGGTCATTCCCAAGCCCGGCCCAAGCCCATGAATATTTTATTTGTTATTAATTTTTTTATTAAATTAATAGAAAAAATA
>CATIWQ010937515.1:0-11103 GCA_949673415.1 Euphorbia schlechtendalii | reverse complement strand
GATTTGCAAGTACACTTATACAACAATCGCTCGAATATGTAGAGAAATC
The DNA here is from genome assembly GCA_949673415.1 of Euphorbia schlechtendalii. Classification (NCBI taxonomy): domain Eukaryota; kingdom Viridiplantae; phylum Streptophyta; class Magnoliopsida; order Malpighiales; family Euphorbiaceae; genus Euphorbia; species Euphorbia schlechtendalii. The sequence continues at coordinate 11,054 of CATIWQ010937515.1, read as the reverse complement.
TAGTGATCGAAACAAGGATTCGAATCACTTAAACATTTTCTCGCTAACACTTATGAACGTAGCGAAAACTAAATAATTTCACTCTCTATCTAAGAGCACACTATATCTCTCACTTTTTCTAATTCCAATGCCACAAAATTTGTGAGGTTTGGAGCCTTATTTATAGAGTTCGAAGGGTTACGTCTATCTAAACGAAGAGTTGTGTCCATTGGCGAAAGATTGCATCACTTCATTGTGATTGGTTGAGAAGTTTTAATCTTATCCACAATGGATAGGCATATATTCATGATTGGTTGACTTTTGATAAGTGTCTTTTCATTGGTAGTTGATGGCGGTTGATCATTCTTATCTGGCGGTTGGTAGTTAAGAAGATTTGACCAAAAAACAGTCCAAGTTGCGATCGCGATATACAAGTCACGATCGTGAATCTTTGTTTGACAATTTTCTGTTTCCGAAGTGCATCAAGTCACGACCGCGAATTGTTGTCACGACCGTGAATTGTGTTTTTCTTTAGAATTCTTCTTGTAACTTCATCGATCTTCGACAGCTCCGATCCTAAGTCAAATCTTTAAGTTTCACGCATCTTTTCGCACATTTTTTCACTCTTTTTACATGAAATTCCACTTTAGATCATTTTACTCCCAAGATTTACCTAGTATCTGCATTTGTAACGAAAACAACTACATACCACGTGAAATTTTTTATATGAAGTATAAAAATGACTTCAATTATATTGTTTAGTGTGTAAAATTATATTGATAATAAGTGTAATTATACAATAATAATTATTTTATTTATTATTATAATTAATATTTCTATTTAATTTTATTGTAATATATTATTATTTTAAAGTATGTGAATTATTGTTAAAATTTAATAATAATTTTGATAGTTTTAATTATAATGACTATAATTATTATTATTATAATTAACGATGATTAATAAACATATTGTAGTATAATATTATTTTAAAATATATGAATTATTTTTGTTAATATATTAATATTTTAAAGTATTATAATATTTTTTAAAAATATTATGAATTATTATTTTTATTATACCGTAATATTATTATTATTAATATAAATATTTATTCATCAATTTCATTTACTTTCATTTTCAATTTAATATATTATGTTTCAATTAAATTTCAATCTGTTTGGTTCCAATTGAGTAAATATAAATTTAGTTTCAAATAAATACTTTTCAATTTCAATTGAAAAAAAAATTTTATATGAAGAATGAAAGGTTGAATTTGCGTTAAAAAATATTAGCCCGTGACACAAGAATCATGTTGTAATTCTTTAAAATATTGCTTCCTTATTTTACCTAGTTTTTTAAAAATGATAGGCGATACCGAACCTTTCAACAACCTAGGTAAATACTGATCGATATCAAGACGAGACTTAGACACTAATCAGGTTTAAGCACTAATCATGGTGGTAAGCGAACCTAAAAGCGAATTTACCACATTCTTTAAAATATGAAAGGTTGGATTTGCTCTTAAAGGATCATGTGGGTAGTTCCGCATCAAATCCCAGAAAGGCGGTTAATTAGACGCAATCACTCGCGTTTAAGCAACGCGTAATTTCAGAGTCTTCCACAAATCAAAACCTCTCTCCAACTCCGATATAATACATATCCTCCGTTTTATTTTTCGTAATATCATCAATCGTCAGATCTCGGAGTCAATCAAAGCTAGTTTTGTTCAATTTCACTTCCAATTTTCTGTAAGCAACCTCTCAATTTTTCTTCTATTTCCTGTAATTTATTGTTTGTTCATGAGTTTCCTGTCACGGAAAACTGTATCTCCAGATTTATATCTTGTACATTTTCTCAATTATTGTTGTTTGTTCATCCATACATTTCATTTGGAGTTTTCCCAATTTTGAATCTCATCCCTAAAATTTGGTTAAAGATGTTTTGGACACCGGTGGCATTTGTTATGAATGATTTATTCATTAATATTTGTTTAATTTGGTCAATCGTTAATCATATATTGTTTCGTTTATCATCTATGCATTAGATCTCTGCACAAAACAAAATGGTATTTTTGTAAGAGTGAATTTGGTGACAATTGTTTTAGAGGGACTACTTTATGTTCATGACTTTATGAGTTTATGTACGCCTCTGTTATCCGTCTGTTGGAATATATCGGATATGGTTTGTTGATTTCCTTATTTCGTTGAATTTAAGAATTTTGCTTGTTACATCTTATTGGAAAGGGAAAGAAAAGGCAGGTCTTATATCAAGGTTTGTATTCCAAAATTTATTGTAAATAGTTTTTATAACAATTTTTTTCACTGCTTCAGTTTACTTGAATAGAAAGCTTGAATTTTTCATTGCCAAGCGTTATTTACTTCATTATTGACATATTTCTGGAGATGCATTCAAAAAAAGATGGAGTTTCTCCTGTCATACCTTTGAAATACCATGACGTGTTTCTCTCAATACATTACTTCTATTATGCAATTTTCTGGCCCTTTTTAAATACTGAGCTTAGAAATTATGTACGTTTTACTGGTTGAACAGAAATAAGGCATAAATATGGGATTTGACACAAAAAGTCTTCGGATTTTACAAATACTAAATATAGAATTTTTATTTAATTATAATTTTGATGCACACTTGTTGATGGAGTTAAGATGCTACTTCACTTTGATAAACTGTATCTAATCCTCTTCCATGGAACTGGAATTATGTACTGTAACTGTTTCCTTTCACATAAATCTCTCTTTTTTTTCTATTTACTTGAGAGGATAGATGTAGAATTTTATGGGCATATGGGTTGGAGTGAGAGAATCATTTTTCAGAACTTTTATTATTCTTCTTGAAGTGTTTTGATAAGGAAACCCACATTTATGTGAAACACATTTTAATTTCTTCTTCCCTGTCAGTTTCTCGTGATGCATTTTGTGATAAATTTTTCTTCTATAACCTGTTTTTTAAGTTATGTTGTTTTTGGCTTTTGTATAGTACTAATTTTTTTTTATAGTAAGATGGGAGGCGGAAAGGATAATTATAATGATGATTCTGCCGACAAAGGGTTGTTCTCAAATATTGCTGGATATGCTGCTGGTGCTGGCAACTATCCACATGGATTGCATCAAGGTTATCCTCCACAAGGGTATCCGCCCCAGGGTTACCCTCCTGCCCCATATCCACCTGCTGGCGGATATCCACCGGCTGGAAGCTACCCTCCTGCCGGCTATCCTCCTCCTGGAAGTGGTTATCCTCCTGGCAGTGGTTATCCTCCTGCAGGATACCCTCCTCCTGGCAGTGGTTATCCTCCTGCAGGATATCCTCCTCCTGGCAGTGGTTATCCTGGTTCATCACATCATTCAGGTATGCGAATATGGTTTTATCCATATCATAGTAGTCAAAGGCGAGCCTAGGCTCTCAGGCGAGCCCTTGCGCCTTTAGGGGTTTTAGGCTAATTTTTGCGCCTAGAGCGCCCCAAGGCGCGCCTAGGCGGCCAAAAAGCCCAAGGCGCAGCTTTGCGCCTTGAGTGCGCCTCAGTGCCTTGACTATTTTGATCCATATATACTTAATCATCTTTGTCTGGCTATGATTTCTACGTGATAGTTATTTTCAAATTTATTTTGGTTGTTGATTGAACATTGTTTTTTTCACTGTTATATTTCAGGGTCTATGCACCATATGAAAATAGTTAAGAACTTGTATCTAAATGTTAAGAATTTTTTTTTCGTGGTTGATGTCCTAGGCTCCTAGCCTAGTGGTAGAGATTAAATTTGTGACTTTAGAGGTCACAGGTTTGAACCACATCCGGCGTCGGGTGGGATTTTGTTTTTGTAATTTATTAAGATAAGCTCATTTATGCAAACCTTTTTTTAAAAAAAATCTTAGGTATCTTTTTTAATTGAATTGATTTGGAAGCATATACAATTTTCTTTTAATGTAGTCCTTAGTTTGAAAAGCACGCTTTTCTGTAGCATATATACAATCATCACCGTTAAACTGACATGAAGAATTTACATCCATGAATTGCTTTCTTAGTTTAGATCATATGTGAGAACACTGATATACAAAATAGTCGTTATATTAAGTGAAATCCAACCATTAGAAAGTGAAATCCAACCATTAGAAAGTGAAATCCAACCATCTCCAATTGGAGAGCTTGCAATTCGAATATTAAGTGGAATTGTTGGTACTCCTGTGGAGGCAAAATAGAATGTAAAATCCTTGTATCCTCCTGCCTCACTGTTTTTAGGTTAAGACCTCTTCAAAACTTTCCTCTAATAATAGAAATTTGGAAAGAATTGTAATTGTTGAAATGCTTTTTGGGCCCTTTATCGCGTATATGATTGTGGCTGAGAAGGAAAGTTGCAGGGCATAGTATGGGGGCACTCGTAGCTGGGGGTGCTGCTGCCGCGGCTGCTGCTTATGGTGCTCATCAACTTGCACACGGACACCATGGATATGGATATGGATATGGACATGGCCATGGCAAGTTCAAGCATGGCAAGTTCAAGCACAGCAAGTTTGGGAAGCATGGGATGTTTGGAAAGCACATGGGTGGATTCTTCAAGAAATGGAAGTGATTTACCTAACCTCTTTCTCTCTCGTCCTGCACATACTGCTTTATCTGGTTTTTCTTGAACTATCGTGCTTTGCTATCAGCTCAGGTTATTCTCTACTACTGACTTGAATGTATTACATTGCTGTTATTTTTGTATATGAATCAGTGAGAGTTTAATTCAATAGTAATGACTTCAAAACATGTTAGCATTTGTATTTTTCAATGGCATGAAGGTTTGCACTAACCTGCTCAACACCATAGAAGATCATAACAAAAAATGGGTGTTTTTATTACTGTAGTCCGTTAGCATATGTGTTTATGTTGCCTAAATGTATCGCCAAGTCCGGATTAAGATCGGATGTAGGGAAATATAGGTTGAGAGGGATGGTGAATGGTACCTAAGAACCCAAGGTGGCGATAATGGTTATAATTATAGGCATTATGATGGGTTAGTGGGCTGTATTTGAGCTTCTTTTTGTCATTACATTAGATTCTTTGGCCATTTTTCCCTTATAAATACCTTCTCTCTCGTATTTAATTTGAATTTCGTAACTTCAAAACTTCATGTGTCACAAATCGTTGATTTTTTCGAATTGATGCTTTGTAATATTTTGTTTGTTTTAATTTTATCTTTAAAATGACACACTTTGAATTTTTCGAAAAAATAATAAATTTATCACAATCTTATACATAGTATAATAGCTGTATAATAAAAATAATAATTTTTCATGAAAGCTTTATACAATGTATAATAGTGGTATAATGTATTTTAAAAAAGATTATAGAAAACGTTATACCACTTTTATATCATATATATAATGCTTTCATGAAAAAGCAATAAAAACTGGTATCATACAATTATCATATTATGTGTAAGATTACAATAAATTATTTTTTACTAGAAAATGAGTTGTTGTAAACATAACTAATATTATACTATGTATAAGAGTTTTCATATTAGATTTAAGATCTTTATGCCATGATATTATGATGAATTCGAAACTGTTATGAACATAAAGGAGAAAAATTTATATAAATTCATTATACAACTTTATACAATGTGTAATGCTTTAACGAAAATGCAGTAAAAAAGAACATTATACCACAATTATATACGGTATAAGATTGTGAAAAATTATTTTATTTTTTGAAAAAATCAAAGTGTATTTCATTTTAAAGATAAAATTAAGACGGATAAAATATTTTAAAACGTCGATTAAAAAAAGTCAATTGTTTGTGATATATGGAGGTTTGAAGTTGTAAAATTAAAATTAAAATTAAATAACAGAGAGAATATGATAAATTAAAAAATAACCTGAAAGGTGTAGGCCCAATATATCATTATTACCAGGGAATGATCATTATTACCAGGGAGTGAAGAAAGAGTTATGACCTGAAATTCTTTTAAAATTGTACTTATTCTCCTTTCTAAGCCTAGTTTGATTAATTTCTTGTCAATGACGCAACAAAATAAGCATGTACAAAATGAAAGTTTTGAAAACACTGATGGTCACCGTTCCACAATATTAAACACGCGCGGATCTTGGAAAGAAAGAGGCAGCACCAAAGAAAGGTTGGACTGAAAAAGGCAGCATCATGGAAAGGAAAACTTTTGTTTGGAACAAATTCTTCGTTGAAAATAAATTTTCAAATTGGTTTCTTTGTTTGTAAATTCATTCTAATTAAAGAATCGATTTTATTTCAAAAGTATACAAAAGTACTCTCATTTTTTTTAAAAAGGCATAAACAATTAGAAGGCATATTTTTAACTTTGAAAATTGATTTGGAATTAAAAGACTCAAATTCAAATTAAAAATTATAATTATAAAATCAATATACCATAAATTAAAAATTAAATCTACATAAAATATTAGAAAATAAAACATTTGTCAGTTACATTACAAGATAAAGATTTAAAAAACCAAATAAAACTTACGTATCAAACTTTCATCAAGGCGGTCGAAGAATGAGTTTCTACTTTTTAAATTTCAGAAATTGTTATGTCATAAATACTAATGGAAATATTTACATTGCTTGTGTGAGCACGATTTTTTGCAACACCGAAAAATTCATTTTTATACTTTTTTCATCCGAATATTTAGGTTCAAAGTCAATTATTGGAATTTGCCTTCGAATCCTATCGAAAACCGCTCAAAGAAATGATAAAATGACCAAAAATGGGTTTGTCGCGGACCATGCCGAATTGGTCACGGTACCGCAACCATGAACCCGGTATCGTGATTGTGAACCCCGTACCGGGTTTGGCCCATTTTCCTAACTAGCTAAACTGACTTTAGCTCATTTCTTCCTAAATTGAACCGCCCAAAATTAGTACCGAGACCTCAAAACCGTTACCGAGTTCTCCTATTTCGGAAGGAAAAATCAATTGGTTTCCTTTTCTTTGATGAACCGAATTTTAACCTTATACATATAGAAAGAAAGTCTATGTTCAGAACCCATATTTTGCATCCAAAATTCACGTATTTTCACAAGCAAAATATACGTCGTGCTATTTCTTGAATTTGTGAAAGGTTTTGAATAAAGAAAGGAATCACCTGATTCGTTTGGGTGAATGCCGATTAATTTGTTCTTTTATAGATTAAAAAATTCTTAGCCAAGTTATGTTAATGAATGATGAGTTTAAAATGCTGTGTGAGAACAGAAGGATAAAAACATCGCAAACCACTCAACTTGAGCTAACTTTGGTTTGGTCACAAGCTGTGTTGTTTCAAGCCAACAAAAATAGAGAAATAATGCTTATGTATGAGCGAAAGCTGATAAAGATAAAAGATAAGGTTAAGGAACTTATACACCTGAGAATTTATCTTGGATTTGCCCCGAGCCTACCTTCAGTCCACATATTACTTTCCGAGCTTAAATTCACTAGTGTTAACTCCTTTAACCAGGTAGAGAAGCCTTTGACAGCGGGTAGATGGATTACAACAAGTACCTTCTAAGCTATCTACCACTCTTAAAAGTCTCAGTACCCTTCTCAAACTACTATCACTCAATTTTGAAATAAATAGCTTAAAATAAGAACTCAACTTATAAAATGTTGGTTCTTTTACAGTGATCGACTTAGCTAGATTCTAAGTCTCATAAATTTCTCTCTAGTACAAACAGAAAAGGATTTGATTGTTTGCTTTTGAGATTTGCTTGATTGGAATTTCGAAGGCTATGATTGCTTGAATAGAGTTTTAGTTATTTAGAAATTCAGGTGATTCACCAAGTTGTAGGCCTCTAATTATAGTTGTAAACTTTGGGAAGTAGCCATTGCAACTTATCGTCTTGACTTTGGTTTGAAAATCTCTTCTCTGTACTCCTTTAAATTTTTTCCCGTTTGATTCAATTTTGAAACAGTTTAGAGCAATGATTTTGAACGTTGAGGAGCGATATTACCGTTGATTAATTTCTCATCAAGGTCTCTTATCATCAAACAAGTTTGTTGAGAGTTAGCATGCGAGATACAACATGGAGGATTTTGATTGAATCCTTTAACTTACGTAGCAGTGGTGCGGTGATGCTTAGAGATAACGCAATGTCAGAAGATTCCTTTTGACTTGGACTTTAGTGATTACACACCAACAATCTGTATTGACACCTTTTCATTGTGAGGATCACTTGGATATTCTTTTGTTTTCAGCGCCAAATCCTTTTTGAAATCTGAACGCATCAAACAAGAATATTCTATTTTCATAGAATAGTTAAAGTTAATAGGTAATGTACTTTACTTAGCATCACATAAAAGTACTCAGCTTACGCTGAGATATATCGCATAGACTTTGAAACTAAGTAACTCAACACATCAACTCTTGCAACACTAAGCCTTAACCTAATTAAACCTATGTCAAGATGAGTTATTTTCTTTCACAAAACAACCTCAAGTTGACTACTTAATCAAGGGTCAACTTAGTACCTAATTAATTTCATTATTCTAAGTAATTTGTTATCTCCAAAACTTAAATACTATGAAGTATTATAAAGCTGGGTTCAACACTAATTCTCTATTCAGTTTTCACCTAATTCCCAAACACCAACCGGTTACTTTTTGAAGGCTTGTTCCGGGTTCTTGACTTTGAATCTATCAAAAAGTGGATTCTAAACAAAAAGATATAAATCAAATATGAGACTTTACATCTTAATAACATTATCTTGTTATTTTTTATTTGTGTATTTTGAGAAGTGTTGGATTTTAAGTTAAAGCTTAAAAGGGGTTGCGTTTCACTCTCAGGTAAGTTCTCGAACCTCAAATCTTGTTATTCATACGTATATATGTTTGAAAGTGTTTGAAAATTAATTAAAAGTTTAAGCTTGGTTTTAAAATTGAATGAAAAAGAACCAAAAAACCAAAAGTTGTACGAAAAAGTTTATTTGGGAACATTCTGTCCGAGGTTCGGTTAAAGAGGGTTTGAACTTGGTACCATGATCACGATCATGGTACCGTGATTGAATCCTCCATAACCCAATCATGAGCAGAGTGTCCGTTTTTTATATTTATTCTCATTTAACCTTTGTTTTATAGCTTTGTTTGAACCGATTTCAATTCTAAATCACTATAAGTACCATATATGAAATCTAGGATGAATAGTTACGTGTAAATACTTATTTTATGCCATGATGTTGTGTTAGTTTACTTAAGATTAGGCTTAAAATAACATCTTTTTTTCTAATCTCCATTCTTTTAATGAATCATAAGCAATATGAATATGTTAAATGGAAAATGTTGAACCCAAGTTAATAGTTGACAAGTGTATAATTACACTTATTATTATGATAATTTTACACATTAAACACCATAGTTTAAGTCATTTTTATACTTCATATAAAAGATTTCACATGGTATGTAGTTGTTTTTTATGCAAATGCAGGTACCAGGTAAATCTTGGAGATAAAATGATTAAAGTTGGAAATCTATGAAAAAAGAGTGAAAAAGGTGCAAAAATATGCGTGGAACTTAAGGATTTGGCTTAGGATCAATGCTATCAAAGATCGGTAAAGTTACAAGAAGGATTCTGAAGAAAAACACAATTCACGATCGCGACAACCATTCGAGGTCGTGACTTAGTATTCTTCAGAACAGAAAGTTGCTAACCAAGTATTCATGTTCGCGACATGTACTTTGCGGTCGCGACTTTGACAGTTTTTTGGTCAACTCTTCTCAACTCCAACTGTTAGATAAGAACGATCAACTGCCATCAACTACCAAACTAAAAGACACCTTCTGGAAGTCAACCAATCATGAAATGGTGCCTTTCCATTATAGATAAGGATAAAGCTTCTCATCCAATCACAATGAAGTGATGCAATCTTTCACCAATGGATACAACTCTTCATTTGGATAAACGCAACCCTTCATACTCTATAAATAGGGCTCCAAACTCACCAATTTCATGGCACAAGTGGTGGATATAGTGGTGCATGGCATGGTAGACCTGTGTGCATAGATAGAGAATAAAAATATCTAGATTTCGCTACGTTCATAAGTGTTAGCGAGAAAATGAATAAGTGATTCGAACCCTATTTCGATCACTAGATTTCTCTACATATTCGAGCGATTGTTGTATAAGTGTAAGTGCAAATCACTTATCAATAAAAGTTTTCATTCTTCAATATTCGTTTATTCGAGATTCACAAAGAATAGCATCCTAGCGGAGGTTCTATACGAGTCGAGACCGAAATTCAAAGTAGATGTAGGAATTGCGGGAATTAACGACTCCCATTAAAGAGTGGATACGGTTTAATCAAATTTAGCTTTCACTTGCATACCTTACAACTTTGCTTTGCTTTCTACTTATACTTTCTATTTCGAAGTTTATGATATGTCTATGTGTCATAATGTGTATTTCTTGTTGAGTCTTTTATATTAATCAAGTTATATGCTTTTTAGTTAACTTTAAGAGTAGTTTCGGGGGTTAACGAAATTGTGCATACTCACTGGATTGGTGATTATAATGCTGTTTAGTGAGCTAATATTTTTGGAATGGTAACTTGCTAAATATGGCTATGTGAGAGCGACCTGTACTAAGCATAGTAATATTGTTATCCATATTTATATAATCATCTTAATTAGTTTTCACTAGATTTAGAAAAGTCATTTCATTTGTTGCTCTGCGGTGAATAATTGAATATCTGAGTGTTTAGAACCGAATCTGTTAAATTAATCTAGTGAACGTAATATCTTTGATGACTTTGTAAGTTTTCTTTGCTATACTTGTTCGTAGGGAATATCTATATACTTTTTATCTTCTCTAATCTTTCATACATTTATCTGTCCATCCATCATTCCAATCCTCCAAACTAAATTACATTATTTTCTATTGTTCCGTTTCTCTTGTTGATCTTTAGAGCTAGTTCCTTCCCTGTGGGATTGATTTCTTTTAAAACTACATCGCAACTGTATACTTGCAGTTATCATCATTTTTCTATTTGATAAGTGGTATTGACAACACCTATACTTTAAAGCCAAAATCTTGCGAACAAGTTATTAAACTTATCAGTAGAAAAGTGGCGAACA
>CATIWQ010937293.1:0-10645 GCA_949673415.1 Euphorbia schlechtendalii | reverse complement strand
ATGGTTATTATACCTGGTATAATAAGTATTATACCATGTATAATAGTCATTATACCAGGTATAATGACATGATCCAAAAAACAGGATTAGAATAGAAGCTGGAAAAGACTTAAAAACTAGCAGACTTATCAACAACCATACCACAACTCTCTACTAAAATCATCCATGAAAGCTGAGAAAAAGTTCAAGAACACAAAATCCTTGAATGATGTTGTTTCTCTCTATTTGGACGCTCATCTAATTGAATTGCTTCTCAATAAATCGACAAAAATCAGTTCAATGACTTCTTTAGATCATAATTGAGAAAGTTGTATCTCTTGAAATCCTAACATGATCTATTCTCCCCCATTTTTGCATTCTATATACAATAAGCCATCATCGAAAAAGAAAATAGAACTGAAAATTGTAGAAAAGTGAAAAAAAATCAACAAACACAAAAACACTGAAATAAAGAGATCTAAACACAACTGAAATTGCCAGAAAACTCAATTGAGATCACAAATCCAAATTTGAAACTCAAATCAAAATCTAAACTCAAGGAGATAGATCTAAAAACAACTGAGATCGCAAATCCAAATCTGAAACACAAATCCTGATTCAAATAAAAAAAACTCAATCGCGATCTAAATCGGAAAACTCAAATAGCAATCTGAAATCCTAACAAAAATAAGAAACAAGATGAAAAAAGAATCAGAAAATAACAAATAAAATACTCACGTAATAAGAATAGACTCGATGATATCAAAATCTGATGAAAATCATGATCGAAGTGATAAAGCATAAACAGATGAAAACGCCACAAAATCATGATTCGATAAAAATCGTGATTCGAAGAGAGAGAGCGCATGAAGAAGAAGAAGATAGATGGATGCAGAGAACAAAAAAGAAGATGACGCAGAGACAATGAAGAAGAAGAAGAAAGAAGAAGAAGAAAAAGAAAAAGAGGCACAGAGAAGAAGAAGGAAAAACGTTAATGAGGAATGTGAACAGTCCAGTAAAAGAAAAAATCAAAACTTAATTAATGAGTAAAACAAAAATATTATTCCTTTATTATAAAAGGAAAAATATTTTACCCAAAAAGGGTATTGGCTTGTATTTCCCAAAAAATTATAGGTTGAATGTTGCAGATTGATAATAATGTGCACTACTAAATTTAGAATTTAGACTTAATTATAATATGGAATAGCTATGATGTGAATAACATGAAATATATCATTATATTCTATGCTTCGAGAGCTTTTCAATGGTATATTATATGCCTAAATATGATTAATAGTGAATAAGAAATTGGAGTTTAAAGCTTAAATATTTATCAGCTTTAGACTCGTAAAATCAATGATTTGGTACTGAGATAAATTTGCCTTTTTCATATTTTCACCAAATTTTTATATGTGATTAATGATTTTCACTCAATCAATATATTTCTACCTTTTAAGTTTGTGTTTATGAGGTCTAAATTGATCTATGTAAATGCCATATCCCCTATATTTATATCTTTTTCGTGATAGGAAAGTATCTCAATTGATATTATGAAACTTAGGTTTTTATTCTATTTTTAAGCCAAAAACTTCTTATATAGTGTCTCTCTTTTCTATTCAAAGTTGTTAGTTTTAGGTTCGGGCGTTTTGTTCTTCACATAGTTGAGTTCTTTTTTATTGCAGTTGTATTTTGGAAGACAAATTTATCAATACTAGATAAATAATTATATCAAGGAAATTGAAATTTCAAATCTCCGCAATAAACTTTGTTATTTCGAAAAAAAGTTGAATATTTATTTTATGGTAATTCTACGTTAACACTAGGAGTGATAGCAATCCTTAACACTAACGATCTCAACCATCCATCAGATTTTTCATCTCGGTATTGAAAATTCAACTTTATTTAAAAGTCAAAACTCCTACATGTCTCTTTTTGTTGCTCACAGCACCACCATCATAGTTCACTTACCGCCATGATTTATCATCGGTTGTCATTCTTGTTGAATCAGTCCCTGTCTAATCTCTTTATCGTCTATACAAAGGTTGACCCTCAACTCCTCCAATTGATCTTTGTTCATACACAACGCTCCTTGCCAATCTGCATTATTAAGTACCAAGCTACTAAGAGTCTTGTGCTTTGCAATTATTGGTTGAAGTAGACAGTGCCTTACAAAGGCCGCAATCAAGGAGCTAATAGTCCACACAACCCTCAATTTTAAGCCCCCATCAGTGTAAAATGACACTGAGATACTCCATTACCCTAGGCCATTACAACCAGGGGCCATATCTGCAAATTTGGAGCTACCTTTGTTGATTACCGAAGCAGCACCGAGAATTATCAATTATTAAGAGTAGATCCAAAATCAGCTCTCCATTTCAAAAGTACCCCATCATCAATTCCTAATGGCCAAATGCATCAGTAGCTCCCCCACCTTTCGCTGATCCACCTATTGCCCCCCTATCCTTTCAAAAGGACCCCGTAGCTCCCTATCCTTTCAAAAAGTGCACCTCCTGGCTCCCTTCAGCGTACTAAACCACTCTTAGCTCGGAGAGTGAGATGCACTCGCCCATACATGGTAAAAGGTTGAAAAGTCAACCAATAGTAGATTGACACGTGGCATGGATGGTAAAAGTTACAAAAAAAATCCCCAAACAATTTCATTTAAACCCTTTAATTTTTCAAATTTACATTTTTATCATCTTCTTCATCAATCCATATCTTTTCTCAAAACTAAATCAAAACATCAAATTCATCATCAAACCTACATAGATTTGCAATAGTTAGTATAAATGTCATTTGAGTTGTTTTATTTTTTGTTTTTTTGGGAGAATAACAAAGGAAACAATAAAGAAAAGTAAAGAGGTAAGTTAGATTTATTTTTTCTGGAAATTCATGAGTTTTCCGGGAAAATTCATGCTTTTTCCGGTAAAGTTCATGAATTTTCCCGGTTCCCGGAAAACTCGCGAGTTTTCTAGGAAAACTTATGAATTTTCCCGGAAAATTTTCCGGAAAAACAATGATTCTTTAAAACTTAACAAAACTTACTAAACTTTGCTTCTCTAAGTCCCTTGGTGAAAAAATGAAGAATCTTTATCGAAAAAGTTGTCAAAAATCTCATTAATTTGATGAAATAAATAATTTACAAAGTAAAAACCCAAAATTTGCAGAAATTTCAAAGGAAGAAGATGAAAAAAAGTCAACACTCGCTGCCCAAGTCAACGCATGCTACGTCAGCCAGAGGGAGCTAGGAGGTGCACTTTTTGAAAGGATATGGGGGCAGTAGGTGGATTGGTGAAAGGTGAGGGCGCGGTTGATGCATTTGGCCATTCCTAACTCCACTCGGCAATTCGTCCCATAAAAACCTATTTCGTTGAAATTCTTGAGAACATGAGTTGGACAATGATGCGTAAACCTGTTCGTCGGGCGGGCCGAGTCGGGTTTGGTGGGCTTTTTACTAAAAACGTTAATCCAAGTCCAGCACAAGCCCATACTTTAGAACTTTGGGCTCGAACCGGGCTTACAAGGTCATTCTTAAGCCCGACCCAAATCTACGGATATTTTTTTTGTTATAAAGTTTTTCATTAAACTAAGTAAAAAAATATGTTTAAATTTTAAATTCAATTGCATAGGTTACCTAAAATCTTTAATATTTAGTAATATTTATCGTAATCGAGTATACAAATTTAATAGGATAGAATATAAAATCTTATAATAATTATAAATTTAATGTATAAATATATGATAAACAAATAAAACTACTAGTCGGGGCGGGCTCGGGGCTGGCTTTTCTAAAAAATGAGTGTCCAAGCCCTGCCAGTTAAAGCGGGATTGATCCGGCTCGCGAGCAGGTCTAATGATGCGTAACGTCGCCCTGACCCATTTTCCCGTAGTTTTCATTGCTGACGGACAGTGAAGTGGAGGCGGAGGTGGTACATGTACTGTTGAGAAAGAAGGAGATGTGAAGAAGAGTTGAGTCAGTGACGTGAAAGAGAGAAAACAGGGAGTTTTGATTTTTAATTATAACCGAATTTTCAATACCATTTGATGAAAAATAGGTTGAATAATTGAGATTATTAATGTGGATTAACTTTTTTAGTATCAATATATAATTACCGTTAATAAATTTGAATATAGTTGTAGCTGTAATTGGTTTGAGGGCTGTTTAAACTTTAGAATTCATATTTTTAAGGGTAAATAATTATAACCTTCTTATGTTTTGATAAAATACACTACTACCTCCCTATATTATGAAAAATAATTATAACCTCCCTACATTTTGTGATTTTCATACTATAATATCCCCGCATCTTTAATTATGTGTATATCTATTAAAATTCTTAACATAACAAGTATTTGTTAGTATATTCAGTTTTATTTTGTTTGTATCATGAGATTTGTAATAATAAAAAGTACATCTTTGACAATTTGTAAGATATTTTTGTAATTTTAAATGAATAATTTCATTAGATAACATAACAATAAATAATATTTTTGAACAATTTCAATTCATAACATATTAAAATATGATATATAGGATCAATTTTTATTCATAAACATATATTATGTTAAAAAATTTGATATAAAATGACATAATATGAAACACAATGAGATTGTAGTATGAAAATGATAAAACGTAGAGAAGTGTATATTATTTTTCAAAACACAGAGAAATACTAATGTATTTGCTCAAAACATAAAGATATTATAATTATTTAAATGTTCTTGAATGTAGTTTAAAAGTCAAAATCCCAGCAAATGCATAAAGTATATCTCTGGAGGGCAAAATGAAGAGAGAGAAAAATAAGAAAGTAATTGGTACAACATAACGACTTTCTAAATTAGAATGCAATGAAATCTATGTAAATTTTTTAGTTTAGATAATAAAAAAGTACTATTAGAAGTTAATATTGCCTAAATTAATAAATTACCAATTAAAACTGCATGCAAATTTAATGCGAATCATGATCTGAATCTTATAGAAATGTTAATAGTTCATGAATTATCTATGTTAAACAGATTGTGAAGCATGTTACATCATTATTAATTATAATTTGAACTTGTATAAAATTTTTTTTACATTTATTAAAATTAATATACCTTCAGTTTAATATAATAGACTATTTTTTAAAAAAAATTTATGATACTCACAGCTCACTAGCTAGCCCACGAGCAGCGTTATGAAAGTGCAAACCGGAAAAAAAAAAAAAACGCACCGTATGATTTCTTATTACGACTGCAGCGAAACAAACGATTATAAAGAACCACCGACGAAGCCAAGCTACCAATTCCGCGTTAGCTGAAATTAAGAAGCGACTGCAATTAGCAAAACACATTAACTATCCTGTTAATCCATATTTAACAGTTTAACACAATCTATAAAATCCCATTCCATCTCCTATTCATTCTTCATAAATAATTACTGCGCTCCGATCTCCGATTCATCAAAGATGGAGCGTGGATTAAATTGGATATTTCTGATCTTGATTTTCCCTCTGCTACTCACCCATGCTTACTCCAAAACCCTTAAGCGCGACGGTATTTCTCCCGATCTTTCTTGACATGCCTCTTTACTCTTTTCTATAACCGTTTCTTCCATTTTTGCAGTCAAGGCTTTGAATGAGATTAAGGCATCTCTCGGCTGGAGAGTGGTCTACGCTTGGGTCGGCGACGATCCTTGCGGTGATGGTGATCTGCCGCCTTGGTCCGGCGTCACTTGCTCTACTCAAGGAGATTACAGAGTTGTCACTGAATTGTATGTTACCTGCTCCGGATTCTTCAGTTCTATTTTTTTAACCGGAAATGGAAAGGGATTTGATGTTTATTATTTGCAGGGAAGTGTATGCGGTGTCTATTGTGGGTCCTTTTCCTACTGCTGTTACAAATCTGTTGGATCTGACGAGATTGTAAGATTTTCGCTTCAATTTGTAAGTGTTAGGGATTAAGTCTGGTTTTAGGTTGCTTTAAGTTTAATTTTGTTGGAAATTATCTTCATATCAGGGATCTTCATAACAACAAATTGACCGGGCCAATTCCTCCACAAATTGGGCGCTTGAAGCGTCTCAAGATACTGTATTGCTTGTTCCTTTGCTCCTTTTACGCTCTATATAATTTGATTATGCCTTTGCTAAGCTTGGTCTAGCATTTTGTTTTGATTCTTTCCCTGATCCGTGCAGTAATTTGAGGTGGAATAAACTGCAAGATGTCATTCCTCCTGAGATTGGTGAACTCAAGAGTTTAACCCATTTGTGAGTACATTGTATTCTTGTGCTTAGATAATTCAATCATGGTATTCCGAATCTCTGACGCTCAAGAGAATTTTGCAGGTATTTGAGCTTCAATAGTTTCAAAGGTGAAATTCCCAAGGAGCTAGCTAATCTTCCTCTGCTTCGATATCTCTACCTACATGAGAATCGGTTCGCTGGGCGAATTCCTGCAGAGTTGGGGACTTTGCAAAATCTTCGGCACTTGTAACATTCTATGCCACTCTGTTGAATCTCCGTTTTGTCGTAATGCATAGTATGATTTTGCTAAACGGGGAACCATGTGTATAGGGATGTGGGAAACAATCATTTGGTGGGTACTATTAGAGAATTGATACGTTTTGAAGGTTGCTTCCCTGCACTTCGCAACCTGTAAGTTTGTTTGATACTCAATACTTACAACTGTTCCATTTATATTTTTTATACTAAATGATCAACCACCTACTTTTACTTACGCTACTTTATCGTGCTATGCAGTTATCTTAACAATAATTATCTCACTGGAGGAGTTCCTTCACAACTTGCGAACTTGACCAATTTAGAAATACTGTAAGTGCTATTCTTGTCATATTATATGTAGTCCTTTTCTTCAATAGAGTGTAAGTAGTACCTTTTCAGCTTTTACTGCATTGGATAATCATTTACAAACGTTGTTAAGATTTGTGAAATTGATTGTCATTTGTTACAGGCACCTGTCTTATAATAAGATGTCAGGAATCATACCTGCTGGGCTTGCTCATATTCCTAGATTGACTCACTTGTAAGCTTATTTGTGAAACTTCTGCTTTGGCATTTGTTGGTTTAAAGTGGACTTCCTTTTTCTTGGGGCAATTTGATATTGGAACTTTAAGACACTCGAAAGGTGTTTTATGGGTCACTTAACATCCAATGATATCTGTGTGAAGGAAGATCTTAACAAAAACTTCCCCTTTACTCTTCTATTATCATGTTTCTTGTAGGCTGTCATAGAACACTATTTTTTTCTACATCTCAAGTGTTTTTCCTGTGTTCGAATTCTGGGTTCTACCTTATAATTTTTTAGCCATTTATACTCAACCCTTTGTTGTTTCATGCTAGCTAATTATTAGATTGCCTCGATTATCTCCCCTTCAGATGTGAAAAATGATAATACATACATGAGCTGATTTTTATTTGCTTGCTGTTGATGTTAAATTTCTTATACATCATGTTGGCTCACCTTGATACTACTCCAGGTACTTGGACCACAACCAGTTTTCAGGGAGAATTCCAGATGCTTTCTACAAACACCTGTTCTTGAAAGAAATGTGAGTTTATTTTTCCACTTGCACCTGAGAAGCTGGCGGTTGAATTTTTTTTTTTTACTGCAGTTTCCTGATGCTTGGTTGATTGCTATGTGCAGGTACATAGAAGGAAATGCATTCAAACCTGGTGTAAACCCAATAGGCCTTCACAAAGTCCTTGAAGTCTCAGATGCGGATTTCTTAGTTTAGTAGCCTCCAACTTATTCTTTATTCAGATACTGTGATCATATTGGCATATGTGAACAAGAATAGGAAACATTCAATAGCTCTCTGCAAGAAATTTTGTCAACTGTTGAACTTTAGGATTCTCTACTTTATCGAGGCTGAAAATGGAGGTCACATACCATAGAGCTCAAATTGTCATAAGGTAATATTATTATGTTTCGATAGCCACGTATTGCAAGAGGTACCAAAGGTGCCATTTTATGCTGCCTTGCTACACGTATGGTTTAAGGACAATTATTTTTTAGTTTGTGTAGCCAAGGAGTGATCCATGTTGTAAGTGTTTTTGCTGTACTGTTTGTTAATGAATTAAAGGATGTATTTAAATTTATCTGAAAACTATCTCATATCATATGTGCAATGTGTTAGTGTTTTTAGATTTAATAAATCTGCAGAGTAATTGCCTTGTCTATTTTTTTGCTCAAATCCGTTGTGCATTTATGCTGCTTACAGTGCCTTTGTTAGAATGCTTGTTCTTTTACTCATCAGTGTTTTCCACGAAATGAATATATGACTGCCCAGGGCACCATTTTTGTTTAAGATGCATGTGTTTCCCCAGGAATGGAAATATACATCAAGAAACTGATGGAGAGTGATATGCAATAACTGCGTGGTATTTGCTCTAAAAACGAAACCAAATCTAATTGTGAAAATTGTGAATTAAAATTGAAACCAATTGAAAATGGTTCAAGGAAGCAAAATCGCAATATATATGGATTTGGTGTAGTAAATGACTGAATATCTTCTTTCAGTGTACTAATAATAACAATCTTGTGACTAATGTCTTAAGCTTGGTGGCCAAAGTTTTATCATGATATCAGCTAATTTCACGACCTTAAACATACAATTTGGCTATGAAGGCGAACCTTCAGAAACTTGTGACTCCGGAATTTGTTGCCAGTAAGTGTTTATGAGTTTATAATACAAACTATATTATATCAAGACAGAACTGGACAGGTATCGTATCCGAGATAAGTCGATTGCTTGGCCATGTTGTCCAACACTGATTCTATTTCTTCTAGCTGATTGTGTGTTTTATCTCCTGCAACAAACTCATTTACAATGCCATCAATCTTGATAGAACTGCAACCAGGTTCCTTGCACACCCCTCTATTTCTCATCATCTTCTTTATTCTTTTCGCATCGCTGTGTTTCCCATTTGCAGCATACATATTTGACAGAAGAACATAAGCCCCGCTGTGACGTTCTAACTGCACTAGTTTCTCAGCTGCAACCTCAGCCAGGCTCTTTTGCCCCTGATTGCAACATGAACTAAGGAATGCCCTCCATGCTATGGCTTCTTCACTGGAAGTTGAACTAGCAGGCATTCTTTGGACTATATCTTTCGCCTCTTGAAGCAAGCCGGCTCTGCTAAGAAGATCTACAATACATCCATAATGTTCACTCTTTGGTTCAATCTGATACACATTACACATTTTATCTAATACCATTAGGCCTTCATGTGCCAAACCAGAATAACTACAGGCCGATAAAACAGCTATGAATGTGATATCATCTGGTCGAAAACCGGCCTCCTCCATCTTCATAAACAGCCTAACTGCACCCTTTCCATCTCCGTGGAATGCCAAACCAGATATCATAGCATTCCAACACACTGTATCTCTTTGAGGCATTTCATTGAACAGTTTCTTAGCTAAATTTACATGTCCGCATTTCGAGTACATATCGATTAGAGCTGTGCTTAAACGGGTACTTAACTGCAGTCCTAACCTGTCTACATACCTGTGAATCCAAATCCCGGTGTCTAAAGCACCTAATTGAGCACAAGCACTTATCACGCTCACTAAAAGGCTCTCATCAGGTAAAATATTAGTCAATTGCATCAACCTGAACATATGTAAACACTCCTTGAAGCAATTGTTTTGTGCATACCCAGAAATCATGGCACCCCATATTCCTCTATCCTTTCTCGTAGCAGCATCAAAGAACATTCTTGCGGTTCCCTCATCGCCTCCTTTGGCATACCAAGAAATCATCAGTGTCCATGACACAGCACATGGACTTGGCATTTCATCAAACACGTAGCTTGCAACGTTTATTCTACCTAACACACAGTACATCGATATCAAAGAATTACCCACCACGCTAATAACCACAAGCCCCAGTTTTGAACAGTGGGCATGTAGTGATTCGCCGAGAGAACAAGAGTCCATCTTTGTGCTTGCTTTTAACACATAAGGCAAAGTATAAGCATCGGGGGAGATCCCATTTGATAGCATAGAAGTATACAAGTGAAAAACATAGGTGATTTCATCTTTAAGAAGAAAAGCTTTGATCATGGTGTTGTATATGCAAATGGTGGGTTGCTGAATATGTCGAAAGATTTTGAAAGCGTGAGTAACACTTCCATGATTTGGGTCTGAGCAGAAGGCTAAAAGCCTGCTTAAAGCGTAGGAATTATTAGCGAGTCCGCATGTAATTGACTGGCCATGAGCTTGCTTTAGTTGCCTCATGCTCTTGCATTTCTCCAACAGCAGAAGACATCTACTGCTGCTTCGGGTTGCTGCCATGATAGATTAATAGGCATGATCTTTGATTTCTCAGATAAGGAAGCACATCAAGTTATAGTTTCAAATGGGCTAAAACTCTCAATTCAAGACATCAACTTTCACAATTGTTGCTTTCGGCTGGTTTTCTTCCGTAATGGCTCATTTATATCAAACTGATTATCTTTTCTAGTTACAGGGGAGAGAACCTATACTATATAGAGCCTGCCTCTATTATGAAGGTCAGTTCCTTTGTTAAGTTTTGATAAAGTCCTGCTGATTAGATTTTATGTTGATTTATTTTTAAATATTTCAGATATATTTGGATA
This sequence comes from Euphorbia schlechtendalii, assembly GCA_949673415.1. Taxonomy (NCBI): domain Eukaryota; kingdom Viridiplantae; phylum Streptophyta; class Magnoliopsida; order Malpighiales; family Euphorbiaceae; genus Euphorbia; species Euphorbia schlechtendalii. Next base: position 65 of record CATIWQ010937293.1, on the reverse strand, counting down.
GACTAAGTCAATAATCATCTGTTAGTTTTGTTAGCATAAGATTTGAATTGCCTACTTTTTAGCTA
>CATIWQ010937145.1:0-10246 GCA_949673415.1 Euphorbia schlechtendalii | reverse complement strand
TAGTATAGAATACTTTAGTTTTCCTATTTAGTATAGAATACTTAAGTTTTCCTATTTATTACACAATACTAAATGTGTATGTATTCTGTTTAGTACAGAATACTTTAGTTTTTCACGTTTAAAACTCTGCTTCTGCTTAGTCTACTATAGTTCTATAAATAACCGATTCTACCAATTAATTTTCAATTGCCAATCTGCCTGCATAACTAATTCACGGCTGCCTCATCCTCAAGCCCTCAACTTGCTGATTTCGGCCTGAGTTGTCTGCTGTTGAAGAGTCCACAGATCAAGCCCTCAATTCATGGCCCTCAATTTTATTGTTTTCCTTTTTCTTTTTCCCTTGTGTTCTTTCCTAATGCAGCAAACACTAATAGTTAAAATATTATATCATGTGACATGTCATGCGAAATAGTGTGAATATTTCAGTCCTGTTTCAGAGTTATTAAGTTATTGATGATATTATGTTTCAGAGTTATTAAGTTATTGATGATATTATGCGAAAGTATTTGGTTTATTAAGTTATTATGTTATTGTTAATTTGTTATTAAGTTATTGTTTTTATTTTTATTAATTACACTACTTAAACTACATGTAGTCACATACACACTGCCTGTTTCAAATCAGAGTTATTATGCGGATTTCCAGCTCATATTTCCAGCTGTATGTGGGTTATTATGTTATTGTGTTATGGTATTTTGCACATTTTAGTCCCGAGTCCTGTATTTCCATTTTCCAGTATCTTATTATAATTAGTTTTATGTTGTAACTTGAATACAGTGAGTCAGTTACACAGGTTTTGCAATTTCAGATTACAAATTTCAATACATAATCTGTTTAATGTCATGATTTGCATTTTTATCTACTGCATGTCAGTTTCTAAAAATTCCAGATTACAAATTTTAGTCTGTTTCAAAATTCAGCATTCATTACTATATGTCAGTGACTCAGTCCTATTTATAATATTTCAGCAACTATTGTTGTCTAGGTCTTGATATAATTATGATTGTTCTTGCAGTGATAATGACATCCAGTAGCAGTAACAATCAGAAAGTTGTTGGTTCTAGCTCTCCAACTGTTGCTGCTGCTGGTGGAGGTTTTAAAGATCCCGGGTGGAGGTTTTAAAGCATCCCTTGATGATTCCAATGATTGATAATTATGTTTTAGATTGATAGGAATTAGTTTTATTAGTGAACTTTGAATTGATAGGAATTAGTTTTATAGTGAACTTTGAATTGATAGGAACTAGTTTTATCATTAAGAACTTTGAATTTTCTTTTAAGTTAAGTGAAAAAAATTTTAATTTAATTATTTTTAGTTCATGCACCTAGGCAATAGGACCCCCTGTTGCATTGGGTGTGCTTAGCGCCTTGACTACTATGCTTGCCCCTGCATGGTAAACAGGCTCTACAGCGGCTGAGACCTTTGCCCCAATTCTTGGCTTTCTTGCTTCCGCACCCTTCTTCTCTTTAGGAGACTGCGAGATGATCGCGAGATGATTGAGTTAATCCACCGTAATTTGATCCAAAATATGACAACTCAAGTCAAGTAAATATATCATGTATATGAATATATCTAAAATATTTGAAATTTGAGTCTTTGACCCAATATGTCTATTATCTGCTGGGATGTTTTTATATAATATCATGTAAGTTTGTGTTTGTTTTAATAGTTGATCTAGAGTTATGGCCAACAATAATATGACATTTTAACAAGTGGAGTGGACCTAAAATTTATATCGAAAGTTTGGATTATTAGGCATGTGTTTGTGTATTCTTTAGAAACATATGCAGATGCCAGTGTGACCAATGTTGTTATATTCTATTAATTGACTTTGGAAGAATTATGAATTTATCCAAGATTGTCACCAATTACAGCAGTCAGGTATGAAGTTTTCAGTTACTGCTCATTGCATCTTTGTTTATGTTTCATCCTTGAGAAAGGCAAGAAAATGGTGAACCAAGAGAGCTACCTCCGTTTACGAATCGAAAAGCTTATGGAAAAATCAAAGAAACAGTGGAAAGAAAACCGCGCCAGAGATATTAATCAAGTGATGTTTCAAGGCTTAGTCGGACAAGGTTTGCCCAGCTTGAACATGATGGATTTGAATGCTCTCAGCAGGAGAATTGACGAGTTTATCAAAGATATTCATAAGAGAGAGGAAACCCTCCATACTGGTAAACTTAATCCTCATTATAATATTGTTATTGATGCTAGTGTTAATAATGATAATTTGACTATCAAATATGTATTTTGACTATCCTATGCTTATTGTAAAAGTTAATGGTTTCTGATATTTATCATTGAATGAATTAAGATTTTGACTATTCTAGAGTTTGACTATTATTCATGTGTCATTTGTTTCTTTTTGTCTATATAATTACACTAGTAGTACTACTACTAATAAGGATAATGATAATAATAATAATAATAATAATAATATTATTATTATTATTGTTATTATTATTATTATGTAGCTCCCTTCAATCCAAATAGTAATTTTGGTGTAGGAATTTGCATTAGTAAATTTGCAAAGGAAATTGCAGGGGATAATACACTTGCAAATTTGCAAGAGGATTTTGCAACTGATTTTTCACTTGCAAATTTGCAACGGAATTCGTAGTGAAATTGCAATGGATTGGTACTTGCAAATCTGCAATGAAAATTGCAAGGAATATATTTCCGTTGCAAATATGCAACGTAAATAGAAACGCTTGCAGATCAATCTGCAAGGACTTATATTGCAACAGAATGACTACTGTTGCAATTCCCTTGTAAAAGGTGTTTTGCAACGAAAATTCCGTTGCAAAACCCGTTTTTTCTTGTAGTGATAAATGAAGAAGAAGGAAAGAAAATACAACAAGTTACTCAAAAGAACCAAATATAGTAATTAACAAGAAGGTTGAATAATTTAGAAGATTTTAAACTCCGTTTTGTAAAGTTTAAACATAAAGATTTAGGTTAGAAAAATGCAAAAGACAACAAAATCTTATGATAAAGGTTAAACGTAAAGAAACTGAAAACAACTGAAGGAATTCAAGAGATCGAAAAAAGCAGGTTGCAAATACAAGAAAATAAAAAATTTACAACAAATATATCCAAAGCATCCTTGATCGATAATGTACTCGCTCTAATACCACACTTTATAAATGCTTTCATCAAATGTTGAAAACTGTGCTACTTGATTTGGTGAAGGACCTAATAAATTGTTGTACGACACATTGAAATTTGCTAACTTGCTTAACACCACAAGCAGATGAGGAATTCCCCCTTGCAAGTTATTTTTTGAAAGGTCTAAACTCTCAACTGATTTTATATTGGAAAATGTTGGAGGGATTTTTCCTTGAAAATTTTTTTGGGACAAGTTCAATGCTTCGATATATCTAAGATATTCAATTTCAATCAAAATTTCACCAGTCAAATTATTACAAGATATATCGATTCCACATACATGACTCAAAAATTTTTCTATATAGATACATGCCTTTCCCTTCATTGTAATCTCTACATCGTCTATTATTTCAATTTCACTTTGCTTCCTACTCCAGTAACTAGCAATATTTAAACAAGGAAGCATATGACTAAAAATATTATTATCAGAAAGATCAATGAAACTCAACTATTTCAAATTGCAAAGTTCTATTGGCATTTTCCCTCGCAAGTCATTATATCTCAACATAAGAAAAATCAATTAATATAATTTCCCAATCCATGATGGAATTGCTCCATAAAATTTGTTATGGGCAAGGTTTAACTGGAATAGTCCTATGCAAGAATAAAAGCAAGGACAGACCCATATATAAGGGAGTAGGGGTTGTAGCCCCCCTTTAATTTGAATGATTAGTATAATATTAGTATTGTATATCACTTTATCAACCCTCCCCCTAAAATCCCAGGATTGATTCCTCTTAAGTGCAATTTTTTTACCAATAATTTATCAAATCTTCTAAAGTGGTGTCGTTTTTATCTGAAAGAAATTGAATTTTTTTAAAAAAGCCACCACTGGGATTTGATCATTGAACGATCAGTTTTGAGACCATTTGACGTATCGACCCAACTGCCCAATTTTTTTTATCTTTTGCGTGCAAATCTTATTAATAATACAAAATTTTTCAAGCTCATTATATTTGCTACTAATTTATAGACCATAATATATATAATTATTTTATTTTCTAAAATAAAACTATATTTCCAATTAAAAAAATAGCTTTCATTTTCACAATTAATTTTTTTGAGTATTAATTTACAATAGTTTTCTATTGCAGTATTTGTTCGGTGATTATTGCCCCCCTCGAGTTACATCCCGTATCCGCCCTTGAATAAAATGCTTTCTTCAATGATCCTTGTATTTTATTTTTGGATAGGTTGATAATTTTGAAGGATGAAGAGGTAAAGTTGGAAGGTGGATTTCCAAAATATTGTTGTACGAGCGATCCAAAATTTCTAGTAGAGGCATTTTTCCAAATCATCTAGGCATTGTTCCAGATATATTGTTTTGACTATATCCATGTGGGATAACTGAGTGATCTTACAAAGGTTGTCTAGATTGCTACCTTTCAATGCATTAATGGACATATTTAATGAATCCAAACTTGGAAAAAATGTCAAATTGTAAAGGGATAGAGCCACTGAAGAAATTATTAACGATATTCAAATCTCTCATACTCCCATGAGGTTTATATGGTAGTTGAAGATTCCCCGAAAGAGAATTGTTGGATAAATCAAGTTCAAAAAGACTTGTGTTGCCTTTTAAATTAATTCTAAAGATGATCAAGCTGTAAAATTTACGTTGGTGATATAGGAATTTGGGTAATATTCCACCCTCACCATATCCATTTGAAAGGAGTTCCTCTAGCTGAAACTTGGGGTTCAAGTTATGATAGTCTGTCTTCATATATTGTATTCCAATTCTTTGAGTATGGAAATGTTGTAAATGGAGAGAGTGGAATTGGATATGGAAGAGATTGTAAGAGATGCTCAATGACTGGAGGGAATGTTGGAGGAATGATGATTTTTATGAGAACTTATGATATAAACAGGGGCGGACCCAGGATTGAAAATGAGGGGGCGGGGGCAAATTAACATGTAATTTTTTACAATAGTTGCTTTACATTATAAATATTAAGAATTTTTCAATATAATTTTTGAGCATTTATTCATTAAAGGTTTGGTTTTTGTATACTAAAACAAATATTTACAGTATAATTCATGTTTTTTTAAAAAATAATTACACATGTTAATGCACAAATATTTGAAACTATTCGTAAGAAAATGCTTCATGCTATTTGACTAAGAAGAAAGAAAAATATGGTAATAAACACAAATGATATTATTATATTATTGTACGGTATAATAATAAACTTGTAAACAAAAGGTGCAGAATTAACAAGTGGCCTGATTGGTTGGCCATTTCACTTCTATATGAAAGGGCAGGGTTCGATTCTTGTTAGGAGCAAAGCAATTAACTTTTTAAATCAGCTATAAAAAAATGTCATATTTGGTTATCACTTTTAAATCAGCTATAAAAAATGTCATATTTGGTTATCAACAAGTTTCGAACTCGGAACACTTGTGGGGCTCATTAACACCCCAACCAACCCTTCCACTCTCATTTAATGCTATGTAATACACCTAGTATATATATATCAAAATTGCAGGGGGGCTAGTACCCCTTCATCCCACTACGTGGATCCGCCCCTAGATATGAATAACAAAAAAATAAATTATAAAGGGAGTAAATACTTAAAAAATCTTCTATTTTATTCTTTTTCACTTCTATGGTATTACAAATGGTGAGCACATTCTTCACAACCTTCACAAACTAATACTGTGATGAAACTTATCTAGTAACTCTTTTCTAATTAACTTTGCACAAACTTCTATCTTTAGTTTAATTAATTTTTATTTGTCCGTTGACTTATTTACTTTGTATTATGAAATTATGTATATTAATTCAACACTCCTCATTTAACTTAATCTTCAGTAATTCCCAACAATGCTCGTAGTTGGTTAAACATGTCATACTAGAGCGGCTTCGTAAAGATATCAGTAATTTGATCTTGCATCTTCACATATTTCAATGTAAAATTCTTTAATCTGATGCATTCTCTTATGAAATGATATCTCGTGGAAGATTGGATTCTTCGCTAACTCCAGTGCTGATTTGTTATCAACCAAAATATATGTTGGGTCATGTTGTTTCATTTGAAGCTCCTTCAACAATCTTCATAACCATATAGCATGGCACATACATGATGTTATAGCAACATATTTAGTTTCACAAGTGGAAAACGTCACGATTGGTTGCTTCTTCAAATCCCATGTAAACGCCTTATCACTAAGAAAAAAATACAAATCTACTAGTGCTCTTTTGACCACTCTTATCACCAGTCCAATCACTATCATTTTATCCAACTAACTTGAACATGTCAAATTTCAAGTAGCGCAGTCCAAAAATAGTCGTACCTTTCACGTAATGGAGTATTCTTTTTGCTTCATTCCAATGAGAATTGATAAACTAATCTTATCTCAAATCAATGACCAAGTTGAAATAAAAAAAAATAAAAGTATAGGGGGGTTTTAAAATTAGTAGCATCCATACCTAAGAACACATACAAAATGACACGAATAATATGCAAATATGACACTTTATCAAACTCCCTCGATACTTGCCTTTTGCTTGTCCTCCATTTAAAAACTAAGGGATTAACCAATGCAAAGAAGTAGGCAATCAAACATGAATAAAGTGGAAATTCCCTCATTCAAGAAAAAATTCAGAAATCAACACTAGAGTAGGGAGACTTTTAATAAAGTGATCTTAGAGAACCAATGAGAAGCATGCTAATTAAGATAACTTAATTCTTGTATTGTCCTAAGGTCTTTAAGGGTTGTTACTTGGCTGGGGTTGAGGTATGGATTGAAAAGAGATTTTTATGTGTTAGATGATCTTTTAGTAGTGACTAAAGTTGATAGTTGCAGCATCTCCCTTTTTGTTGATAAGATATTAATAGAAAGCTTTTTCTTTATTTCGCATTGAGGATGCATTATTAAAATCTAATCTCACAAGCTCTTCTTGACTTTAATTGATAATGATAATCTAATAAACTCTTATTACTTTTTGAAACCTACTTAAAATGAAAGTACAACTAATTTCCCTTTTTCATATTTTTTTTCTCTTTTTTTCTTTTTGAATACTCATAAATAAGAAAATTGAAATTACAAGTAGTATGTACACTAATTGTAAAGATTGTGCCTTGATTTTACTTTTACTTTGAAGCTCATGTTCCTCTAAAACTGCTCTTCTTTGATGATGACAAGATTTTGTTTTCTTATTGTTCCAGGTGCTCGTTGGCTCAGACAAGGCTAACCTATCTCTCAAGTCAGTCACCTCCACCTTGGCCCTAAGCATGTCCCCTATCTCAGCCCAAAGCCGATCCCTCTCCATGGCGATAAAAGTTTGTAAAATGAGTTAACAATCAACATTTATATACATATTCTTACATAACAAATAACTAACCAACACACATGCATAATCATGCATTCCCATACATAAAATTTATGCATAAAATAAATTACCACGGGTAAATACCATGGTAATATATCATGCACTATAATGATATACAGACTGAGAAAAGGTCGCAAGAAAGCCTCTCGGCCTCAACAATAGGCACTTAAACAAGAAACAACCAAATGGAGTGTCAATTGTCAAGGTTAGCTCAAGGTTCTAATGGTCAAATGGTGCAAATTTGAAGCACTCACATGTGTAGCATCAGGTAGAATGAAGCTAAAAGGCAGAGTAAGCTATAACAAGTGCCTCATATCTCTCTTCCATGTCGACTCATCAACAGGAAGGTGGTATCCATCTACTGGCGGAGAATCTCCTCTATAATCGTCAGTGCAGATGTATGTCAAGTAGGCTCTCGAGTAGGCTGTAGTGGAGGGACCCTCTCTCCCTTAGTCTGACCTCAATGCATACTATGCACTCTATGGACAACCCGCTCTACATATCTCGTCATCTTCTTCTTCTGGGCATGCCATAAGAAGTATATCAAACTCAAGTGGACAATATGAATGATTATAGATAAAAGAAATGTAAAATTCCCACTCAATGTAAAAGACATCACACGCCTCATCTAGCAGAGCCAGCACCTGAGCACGTCACTCCGGCTCCAGGATTAGCAATGTCACTAGTCGGGGCATTAAGGTTTACAATGGCAATTGGAGGTACCCTAATATGATCATCCTCATCGACTAGCTCAGAAGGGCCATTCTGGGTCCTCATCATCACCATAGCTCATGCCGCTAGGGGCGTCTCCCACTACTAGCTCAAGAAGGTCATCATCGTACCACTTCCTTGTACACATAGGAAGGAGGTGAGCCATGAAATCCTTGTAATGATGGCTGATGGAAAGTATCCTCCGCCCTCCACCCCCTATAAAAGTGTTAACTCCTTAGTTGGAATTAAGTGTGGCCAAATGGCTCCTATGGGCAGGCTTGGTGGGACTATTCTCCTAACAATCCTACTCATCCTCAATCACTAAATCCTCTTGATGTAATACCACTCTTGGGTGTGAGGACACTCAAGGAAAAGGTGAAAGTCATCAACCTTGTGATGGACAGGATAGACAGGAAAAATATAAGCCCGATGAGTCAAAGTGGCCCAAAAAATAGAAGTTTCCATAAGAGCTACATGTAAAAAACAATCTATTCTAAGAAATCTGCAAAGTGCTCAAGTTCGTGAAAGGACATACCCAGATGCAACGGAGAAAGCAAAGATACTCCCGATACCAGGGATACCTGTCCAACATATTTATCCACGAAACATCCAATAGAAAATAAATTGAGCATCAACAAGCACCATCCCCACTACTAAAGGTGGAGGAATGGTTCGATACTCAAAGGCCCACAGCTGGAAAAATGTATCATGGCATCAAACAATCAAATCAATATAGTCAAAATAAAAAGGCAACACATGATAGTAGTTGGCATGAAAATGATATGAAAGCTCACCAGAATCCATAGGCGTCTGGCTTTCAGCTCCTGTAAAGGCCACCGGCAAGCACAACAATCAAACCTATAATAAATTTGACCTAGATAGACCCGACATGAGTTTTATCTAGAGATGGAATCCATATCCTCTAAACCATGCAACAATGCATATTTGAGTTGGGTGCTAAATATGGGGAACAAGACTTTGGAAAAGAGGACCGCCATGAATGATCGGATGAACTGAGGAACTTGCTCATCCATAATATCCTCATGTCGAGCCTAGTAGGCTATCACCTAGCTGTAAGGCAATCTAGCCTTTAACGGTGGTCAAACCCCAATTAAACTCTCAACCTGAGTCTTAACTGCTCGGTGGTAAGGGAAGCAATCCATGAAGATTTCAAAGAGGAAAGTCCTCCCCATCCATTGGAGTCCCGTCATAGCAACAAGTTTTGACAAAGTGATCATGAGCTCCCAAACCTGCAAATAAAAACTATGGATGGTCTCATTCTACCTCTCTATCAGCACACCCAATATAATATGACTCGGTATCTTTAGTGTATTAGGGAGAGCTCGAACCAATGGATCAAACCTAGTAGCCTCCATAACCTTTAGAAGGCACATATGTTGCCTCACCTCAACATTTGCACAACATCGTGCCCACCACTCTCCGCATAAGCTAAGAGTGTTGATGGTCTCATAAGTCTGTATTCGCAAAACATGCGTAAAAATGGCAAAATAAGTATGTATGCATTTGCGTAGTTTGCATTAAACCGCGGAGCAAATAGTTACTATGTAATCCTAATCAATTAAACTAATATGCATAATTTCCTTGCTAAAAGTTTCAATAATAAATAAAATTAATAAAATAAAACCCCATTTTTAATTGTATTTATTTATATTTTTTTGTGTTTCGGGGACACCAACTACCAGCCTCATTGCCAGGACTGGTCCAAGGGACAGATCAGTATCCACCTGACCCTTAGGTCATCCACGAACAACATCGGTAATGGCGATGTTCAACCTGGTGTGCACACCAGGTCGACACAAACATATAAGCTAGGACCGACCTGGAGGTGTCATGCTGATACCAACCCATGTAGGGCTAGTACTGGCAGGTGACATGATAAGTGTGTAATTACACTTATTATCACATTAATTTTATACATTAAACACTATAGTTTTAGTCATTTTTATACTTCATATAAAAGATTTCACGTGGTATGTAGTTATTTTTTATGCAAATGCAGATACTAGGTAAATC
>CATIWQ010937029.1:0-51019 GCA_949673415.1 Euphorbia schlechtendalii | reverse complement strand
TATATACTGTATAATTCTTTATTAATTCAATTAAGCATCTTCACAAAACACATAATGGACGGATCGCATATCATGGTGCATTTATACAGCCCAATAAAATCCTCACATCAATTACAACAAGAAAATTGCATAATCCTTTTGCAAATTAATGAAAAAAATAAACATAAAGAGACATTGAATTTATCAACAATAAAAGGATTTCAACTCCATGGATCCTCATTCTCAATTGAAAAAAAATTGATCGAAACCTAGAAAACTAGAATTATGTAGAGAATTTAAGAATTACAAAGATAAGAAACTTGAAGAAACTTCGATCAAGAGAAAACCGGGGAGAATCAAAACAAGGAATAGAGAATTTGATGGAGAAAAAAGTACGATGTAAAAGGAGGAAGCAAATTGAAACTTGATAAATAAGTGTATATATAGAATGCATTGAGTGAAAATAAAAACTTAAAATTGGTAATACAATGCAAACTATCAGTTGGAATGTATTTTTGTAAATAAGTTTCAGAAACCCAACATTTTTTACAATTTCCCTGAATAATAATACAAACTAGGGGGTAATATACGAATGGTCTTAAATATAAATGATCTACAAATACATTTTATATATAATTGCGATACCCTAAGGGAAAATAAAACCCTAACATACATCTAATCTAAACTACATGCATCCACAAAGATTAGAATGACATATATCAAACATCATGGCATAGTTAGTTAACCAAACAAGACACAATTAGTAGCATAAGTTAGATTAGGGATAAATCGTGTGATAGAGGATTTAAAAGTGGGGATTTTGGGTTTCCCACATGCATATATTGTAAAATAATTAATTTTAGACTCCATTTGCCAAATTTTATTATTTAAGATTTAATCATGACATAAATGAGGTCGGTTATCAGGGAAAATGGATTTCCCGTCGGTGGGGCCTAAAACAGTATTAAAGAGTAAGAAAATAAATAAACTAGGTCGAAAATACAAAAATGACAAAAAAAATAAAACACAAAATCATGTCAAAGAGTCTCCAAAAGCTCAGAATCTTACCCCTCCGACGTGAACCTGCAAGTTTTGGAGCCTGAAACGTTGAAGAACGAGATCCTGAAGTCTTTTGTAGTTGATTTTGTTGGAAAAGATGAAAAAATAGGTTTTTTACTGAGGGGAAAGAGAAACCCCAAGAGTTAGATTTTTTGTTTCAAACTCGAACCCTAAAAGGAAAGGAGAATTTTTCAAGAAAAAGTGTCGGAAAAAGAAGTTTAGAGGTTTTCTTAACTTTTTCTCAAAAATCCGAAATTGTCTCTCTAGAATTCTTTCTCTAAGAATTTTTCCCAAAGAGGTAAGGTTCTTTCTCTTTGAAAATTCTAATTTTTAGTTTTAATACTGGTTGGTAAAAATTGTAATTAATTGAGGAAAGAGGAGTATTTTTGAGATAAAATCTATAAAAGAAAGGGTAAAAAATTGTAGTGGGGAGCAAGCTAGTCGGGACCGGTCTCGGCTGGTCTCAGGCTGCCTTAGCATGCTGGTTCTGGTGTCAATCCAAAATCTCAGACCGGTCCAGGACGATTTGATTGGGATGGGGTAAAAATTTTTTATTTATTTTTATTTTTTATTTTTAATTGTAATCTTTTAATTAATTTAATTATTTAACTATTTTTGGACTTTTTCTTTATGGTTTTTAGGTTGATTTTGGCTTGGTTTTGGCTTGTAAAAAAACCAAGGATTTCCTCCGAATGTCTCGTAACCTGAAAGCGAATCACTGGAGCAAAAGAGGCAAGTAAAAATATTTATCATCATCGCTTCACGAGAGGGACCAAGAATCCGATGCTCACAGGCTGCCCCCTTATGTTTTCACTAATGACATAAGCAAGAATGGCTACATGAAAAGAGCAAGGGATAGAAATCATAACTGGGTCGGAATCACTTTATCGAAGTTGATCGAGGAACATGGAAGACTTCCGTGCTTCTTAGAACCCCAACATGGTGTTTTCCAATCTTATGGAATTCACATGGAAATGAGAAGAGCTGAAGTTAACATTGAAACATGGAAGATCGATGTGCTCCTTGGACATCCCAAATATGGAGTTTTCTGATCTTACAGAGTTCATCTAGAAATAAAGGGTACTGAAGTTGAAGATGGAACATGAAAGATTGCTGTGCTCCTTGGATATCCCTAACATGGTGTCTTCCAATCTTACGAAATTCACTTAGAAAGGGTGCTGAAGTTAACCTCTAAACATGGAATTTTCCCATGCTCTTCGAAACCCCAACATGGTGTTTTTCGATCTTACGGAGTTCCCCTGGAAATGAGAAGTGATGAAGTTGATGCTGGAACATGGAAGACCTTCGTGCTCCTTGGACATACCCAACATGGTGTTTTCTGATCTTATGGAATTCACCTATATATAAAGGGTTCTGAAGTTGACCTCTAAATATGGAATTTTCTCATGCTCTTCGGAACCCCAACATGTTGTTTTCTAATCTTATGGAAATCACCTAAAAATGAGAAGTGCTGAAGTTAAAGCTAGAACATGGAAGATCATCGTGGTCCTTGGACATCCCCATCATGGTGTTTCTCGATCTTAAGGAATTCATGGAATTTTCCCTTGCTCTTTGGAACCCCAACATGGTGTTTTCTGATCTTACGAAATTCACCTAGAAATGAGAAGTGTTGAAGTTGATTCTGGAACATGGAAGACCATCATGCTCCTTGGACATCCCCAACATGTTGTTTTCCGATATTATGAAATTCACATGGAAATAAAGGGGGCTGAAGTTGATGTTGGAACATGGAAGGCCGCCATGCTCCTTGGACATCCCAACATGGTGTTTTCCAATCTTACGAAATTCACCTGGAAATAAAAGGTGTTGAAGTTTATGCTAGAATATGGAAGACCTCTGTGCTCCTTGGACATGCCCAACATGGTGTGTTCTGATCGTATGAAATTCACTTGGAAATAAACGACACTGAAGTTGACCTCTAAACATGGGATTTTCCCGTGCTCTTTGAACATCCCCAACATGAAGCTCTCCTGATTTTTGAGATCAATCGAAGATAAAGTGTTGATTTGGAGACTTGAAAATGCAACATAGTTGCTTTGGAGTTAGCACTATCAATAAATGCGTTTTAACTGCTTGATTGACATTTTGGAAATAAAATATTTTACCCCTTCAATTAAGAGTTTAAACGAAGCAAAAATTAATTGAGTTGAAGAAATTCGGCTTGTTCCGAATATATTGTGGAGATGCCCTTGAAAGTGTTGATTTTACCCCTTACGAGGATATAGCTTTGATTGTTGGGGAGATTTAGCTCCCTTGGAGTTAACATTTCTTAGATCTTGCCTTTTGGATTCTTCTTGTGAATACGATGTCTGATATGATACTTAGACATTTATTATGCAGGTACCTAATGCTGAGGCCGAGCGATTAGTTCATGGGATCTTCTCGGTTCGAGATCTTATGATGGCCTAAGATACACCCTGTTAGACATAATGTATGCCCTAGAGGCAATTAGGGTGATATGTCTCAATTAGTTATAATGTACAATGGTTTCAGATTATAATTAATAATAATTAAGGTATCTTTGTTGCTTATCAGTGTTTCCAATTTAGTCATGTATCTCGCTTGATCATTTATGTATAGTGTTATATATATACGCATTGATAAGACAAAGTCCATGACTACTTCATAGCATAAAAGTGCGAGGATATAGTGTGAGAAGTGTACATATGTGTTACTATGAATAATCTAAATATCCCTTGTAATAGTTTCATTGAGATAGGACATCAATGGAATGAACAGACTGGCAAGTCTAGGCTTACTCCTTAGAGTAGATCCAAGCAACCAATGTCATGAGTTGAAGGTGGTACCTTGAGTTAACACATGAATGTATTCGGGTAATACATTGGAAACCATTATAAGACAGACACTCAGAAATAACTATATCCATGTGTTGGTGTCATGTCTTATTGCAGTAGCAGTACAAGTATCCTCAAACCTGAGATACTGATTACCTTATATAGGAGTTGTTATACTTTGGGTCATTCTTATTCAAATTCTGATGATTAGGATGATACAGGTGATTACGGGTATAGTGATGATCAAATGTTGGTAAGTCGAGTAGTCAAGATGAGATCCATCGTTCTTGATATAGTGATATAATGGGAGTTGTACCTTAGGGTCCCTTGTCGTAGTGACACACTCATAAACCTCTGATCAAAGTATAAGAATGATAGAACGAGTTTCCAGTTAATCTTGATACATAATGGCTAAGTGGTGTTTTTAGTAAACAAGTCTAATTTCAAGATATCCACGGCTATTACATGAGCTGACACTTAATCCGAGCTCAATAAATTGGATAGTACTTAACCTGATGGAAGGAGTGTATTTTATTGGTTATAACTACAGAACAGGATCAAGTCATAAGTTCATGACGTTCCAAGTATCGGGGAGTCAAACACTCTCCCTTTCCCTATATATAGGCCTCCAATTCTCTCATTATTCCACACACTTCAACTCAGCTCTTCTCTCTAAGTTCGACATCTCTTTCTTTGTTCGTTGTGCGAGATCCTTCACGAGTTTCTCCAAAAAATGAAGAATTTATTTAGAAGGCTCTTTCTATTTGAAGAGAGCATTCCCAGTTTATATTTTCGGGTTGGTCTTCGAGCGATCTAGCAACTGCTATCTACTAACGGGTTCTACCTCTATGAGGTTTGGTCAGTGAAGATTCACGTGGATCAATTATAGAGGCTATCATAGTTTGGAGGCTCATGCTAACAAAGTTCTACCGAAATGCTATAAGGGAACGCTGCATCGAAAAGAGAAAGAGAAGCATGCGTTAATTGGTAACGTCTTAAACTTAGATGCTAGGTTTCTTTTACAAGTTTTATGAACCTATCAACATCTATGGAATATTTTAACTTAGATTATATCAATCATGGCATGCTTAGGAGATCCTTTAGGTTAATTTCAAGTTTTGAAATTTCACCTTGCTATGTTGCATGCTCAATTATTGTCTTAATTAACCAGTAGTGGTATCAGAGCCTGCATTCGCTATGCATGATTGATTATAATATGTTAAAATGATATTTTCTATGAATTGATTAAAGTATGCTATGCATGACTTAGGTATCATTTCCTATTATAGAAAATGATGTGATAACTAGATTAAGGTTTTGCTTAAACTTATTCTAGGTGATTATTATATAAATTAGCAATGTTTTACCACATGTGTAAATGCTTTAATTAAGGGTCATCCCGTACTTCACTCAATTAAAGAACGAAATCTTTAAAACATAGTTGCCCATGGTATAAAGAATCGAAAGTGCCCATGGTTATTTTGGCAAGGATTGGACTTGGTAGCTCATTCAGTTTAAGGTGGCCTCTCCTACCTAGACATCTCCATCGTTATTAGATTCAAAAGTCCCCAAGGAAATTTTTTGAATTAATCTATTTCTTTTATGTGAATTGGATTCCGCATATGGTTTTACAAACATTGTTTAAATTATTAAATTAAAACTTATAGACATAAGTGCAATAACTTAACATGGATCTTGTTTGCTTTGCATGCTATGTGGAGTCTTGGGATAATGAAATGATTATGATATACCAGTCCTAAGCATTTTCCCTGAGAATAGCCTGGAGTTATTATTTTCATAATTATATCCATCGTATAAGACATAGACTAGGGGGAGACCAATGATATTAATAAAATCTTGACAACAATATTAAGGTGGTATATAGTCTTCCCGTCATAATTCGTGATACAAACCTTATTAACGAATGTAAGCACATGTATAACATGCCTTCCCTTAACATGTATTTGGTCATGAGACTAGACTGGGTTAATGCCTTAACTAAAATGGGATAGTTGTCCATATCATTGGAGCTAATTCCAGATTGGAGACATATTTGAGGAGTCATACAATTGGGTACACACATCTTGAGAAAGAGAACTCAAATGGATTAGTAATTGCATGAGATGCAAATGGATGGGTTCCAACCATGGTTATCTTATTATGGCTTGACCTGTTATAGAGGGGGTCATGATGAGTGGCTATGGATGCTAACTACTAAGGAATATTGGTTGAACCAAATTTCCCGAATTTAAATAGAAGGGGCTATTTGAATGTAGAGAAAATAGTAGGAATTGGACCTTATATTAAATGCATACACATATACTAATGTCTAAACAAGTTCTATCTTATATATAGGTTGAATATGATCACTAGCGAAAATACTAGCATTGACATCGGTACTTTTGTTGATATAAAATATGATGTTTATAACTTCAACGAGTGGTTTGAGACTGGTAGAGGAGTTCTTCAAAACTACTACCTAGATTATATTTTGATTGATCCTAGTCCGAAACATCTTGACAAGAATGCTTTTGCATGTGAGATGAATAATTATGAGGAGCACAAGGGAAACTACGAGTTTATCGTGAAACTCATGTTAGACTACATGCTTCCAAAGTACGCACTAGTGTACAAAGGGTTGGATCTCGCAACCATGATTCATCATCTCAAATCAGTGGAAAGTTTAGAAGATGAACTAATCTACAGTAGATTACGAGGTGACACCTCTGCAGTTGAGTTGTTTATGAACATTTATGACAAATTGGAGAAATTGAGAGAGTTGGGAGTTGAGTACAGTGAGTAGTCTTTAATGGAAATGGCATTGAGGGTATTACCCAATAAATATGATTCCTTCAAAAAGATACTCAAGGAGTGTTCTCCCGACTGCACCTTAACCTAACTTATGCACTTGCTCGAGATTTATGAGATTAAGTTTAGAAATAAACTCAAAGAGCAAGCAAGTGCTGACCTTAAGTTGAAGGAACTAAAAGGTTTAAAAGTCAAAAGAAAGCTCATGAGGAAGTTATAATTGAAAAGGAGAAGCCCAAAGGAATATGTTTCGTGTGTGGAATTCCTGGACACTGGAAAAATGTGATTGCAAAGATATGTTTTCTAAACAAGTGAAGAAGAGGCCAAGTGAGGCATCTACTTCAAGTATGTTCATGACAGAGAGTTTCTCTACAATTCCCTACGAGTCTACTTGGGTATTGGATGCTGGTTGTGGTACTCACATATGTACTCTGTGTAGGGATTGCGAAACAGTAGGAGGTTTGCAAAGAGGGAAATGGACCTAAGAGTTGGAAATGGAGTACAGGTTGCTACAACAGCTGTAGGGATATATAGCCTTCATTTGCCTAGTGGCCTAGTTTTATTTTTGAACAATTTCTATTATACTTTTGCTACCACTAAGAATATTATTTCTGTTGCGCATTTAACAACAGAGGGATTCGAAATTTTATTTTCTAATAATAAATGTCAAATTCAACACGATAATGTTCTTTATGCTTATAGAATATCTGTTGATGACATTTATGTTTTAGATACTAAAATTGAAATTCTAAACATGAACATTGTTAAGAAATCGAAATTGGATAATGAGAAATCTTCATACTTATGGCACTGTCATCTAGTCCATATAAATGAGACTCGGTTGACTAAGTTACACAAATGTGGAAACTTGGGCCCAATGGAATGGCAATACTATGGTGTGTACGAACATTGTTTAAAGGGGAAGATGACTAAGAAACCTTTCAAAGGAAAGGGTCAGCATGCCACTAGTACTTTGGAAATAACATATTCTGATGTATCTGGTCTAATGGGTGTTAATACACATTAGGGTTTCATCTACTTCATAACCTTTATCGATGATTATTCGTGATATGGTTATTTGTACTTTATGAGGCACAAGTTTGGGAGTTTTGAGAAATTTAAAGAGTTCAAAACTGAAGTAGAGAAACAGCTTGGGAAAAGTATTAAGATCCTTTAATCTGATCAAGGTGGTGAATACTTAACCCAAGAGTTTCAGGATTATCTAAGGGATAATGGTATTTTATCCCAGTGGACACCTCCTTATACACTCCAACACAATGGAGTGTTAGAAAGGAGGAATCGAACCCTACTCGATATGGTTCGGTCCATGATGAGCCAAGATGAACTCAGCAGATCCTTTTGGGGTTATGCACTTAAGAGCTCACTTTATATTCTAAACGAGAGCACTCTAAATCAGTTGATCAAACTCCATACGAATTGTGATATGGTAAGAAACCCGCTCTTTCTCACTTGAGAGTTTGGGGATGTCCTAATTACGCAAAGAGGATAAGTTCAGATAAGCTAGGTGCTAAGTGTGACAGGTGTCTGTTTGTAGGTTACCCATAGGAGACTATGGGGTATACCTTCTATGATCCCAATGAACAAAAAGTTCTTGTTTCCATAAATGCTCAATTCCTAGAGAAGGAGCATATACTTGCGAAAGCTAGTGGGAGCAATCTTGAGTTAGGTACTCAAGAAGATCAAACAAATAATCAACTGATTATTCCTACTCCTATTACACAAGATAGTGTAAGCATGAAACTACCTACTATAACACTAACATTGTGTAGGTTAGGCTGGGCTCCAATAGCTCCGGAGCGATACGGGTTTCTCATCACTGATGATAAACATCTCTTCCTTATGGAAGATGATGAGCCAAGGACTTACAAGGAGGTAAAGGAAGGCTCAGAATCTGATAAATGGTTTTCAGCCATGAGGTCAGAAATGGACTCCACGTGCAAAAATCAAGTTTGGAGCTTGATTAATGCTCCAAGTGGGATTAGACCCATACGATGTAAGTTGGTTTTCAAGAAGAAAACTTATATGGATGGTAACATGGTTACCTATAAAGCAAGGATGGTTATAAAAGGTTACCGATAAAAAGAAGATATTGATTATGATGAAACCTTTTCACCAGTGGCCATGCTAAAGTCTATCAATATACTCGTTGCCATCACCGCTCATTATGATTATGAGATTTGGTAGATGGATGTGAAAACAGCATTCCTTAATAGGAATTTGGATATGGATGTGTATATGCCACAACCCGAGGGTTTTACATCCAAGGATGGCTCGTAGGTACGCAAGTTGCAGAAGTCCATTTATGGACTTAAACAAGCATCAAGGAGTTGGAATATTAGGTTTGATGAGAAGCAGCTTTTATGCCTTGTATAAAGATCTACCGAGATAGATCTAGAAGACTGTTAGGTCTTTTGCAAAGTACATACATAGATAAGGTTTTGGCTAGATTTAACCTTGAGCAGTTAAGAAAGGGTTATCTCACAATGTCTCACGGGATTAACCTTTCTAAATCTGAGGGTCCGAGAACATAAGAAGAGAGTCTTTGCATGAATGGAATACCCTATGCCTTGGTGATAGGATCCATCATGTATGCCATGGTATGCACTCGTCCTGACATCTCATATGCGTTGAGTGTCACGAGTAGATTTCAATCTGACCTAGGTGAGAAGTACTGGATGGCCATTAAAACTATCCTTAAGTACTTAAGTAGGACTAAGAATGTGTTTTTAGTATATGGAGAGGTGATCTCTCTTTGGAGGGATACACCGACATGAGTTTTTAGTCTGACAAGGATGATTATAAGTCCTAGTCAAGGTATGTGTTCATGTTAAATGGAGGGGCAGTTGTTTGGAAATGTTTCAAATAGGATACAACTACCGATTCAACCATAGAATCTAAGTACATAGTTGCTTCAGAAGCTGCAAAGCAAGCTGTCTAGCTTAAGGGATTTATTAGTGATCTTAGGGTGGTGTCAAGCATTATAAATCCAATAGTAGTCTATTACGATAACAATGGGGCTATTGCTCAGGCAAAGGAACCATGGTCTCGTCAGAGAAATGAACATGTTCTCAAAAAGTACCATCTCATTTAGGAGATAGTATCTAGAAAGATATAGATTTAGAATACATCCCAATAGATTAGAATCTAGTGGATGGGCTAACTAAGCTATCGACTCAAGTTAAACATGACTAGCATGTTCACGAGTATAGCATGAAGCACATGGACAATTGGCTCTAATGCAAGTGGGAGATTGTTAGACATGATGTATGCCTAGAGGCAATTAAGGTGATATGTCTTAATTCATTATAATGTACAAATGATTTCAGATTTTTATTAATAATAATTAAGGAATCTTTATTGCTTATCAGTGTTTTCCATTTATTCATATATCTCAGTGGTATTATATATGTATAGTATTATGTGTATGCACATTAATAACACAAAGTCCATGACTACTTCATAACATAAAAGTGAGAGGATATAGTGGGAACAATGTGGTGTGAGAACTGCACATATGTGTTACTATGAATAGTCTAAATATCCCTAGTTATAGTTTCATTGAGACTGGACATAAATGGAATGAACATACTAGCATGTGTAGGCTTACTCCTTGGATTAGATCCAGGCAACTGATCTCATGAGCTAAAGGTGGTACCTTGAGTTAACACATGAATGTATTCGGGTAATACATTGGAGATCGCTATACGATAGACACTCAGAAATTACTATATCCATGTGTCTGTGTCATGTCTTATTGTAGTAGCAGTACAAGTATCCTCAAACCTGAGATACTAGTTACCTTATATAGGAGTTGCTATACTTTGGGTCATACTTATTCATACCTTGGAGATCAGGATGATACAGGGTGATTACGGGGTATAGTGATGATCATATGTTGGTAAGCTGAGTAGTCAAGATGGGATCCATCGCTGCTGATATACTGATATAATGGGAGATGTACCTTAGGGTACCTTATTGAAGTGACACACTCATAAACCTCTGATCAGTGTATCAGGTTGATAGAAAGGGTTTCTAGTCAATCTTGATACATAATGGCTGAGTGGTGTTCTTCGTGAGTAAGTCTAATTCCAGGATAGCTATAGTTATTACATGAGCTAACACTTAATCCAAGCTGAATAAACTAGATGGTACTTAACCTAATGGAAGGAGTGTATTGTATTGCTTACTACTAAAGAACCGGATCAATTCATAAGCACGTGATGTTCTAAGTATCAGGGGATCATACACCTTTCCTAGAAAGCCCATTTGATCGTCCAGAGCTATCAGGATCCATATCGGTCTAGAATACTGAGCCTAAAGGTTCGTTGATGGAAAGCTAAGTTTAGGTTAACCTCTAGTAGCTCTATACTTTGGGATCCTATGAGTTCACACACTTTGGGTCTTTACCAGAGTAAGTAAAGAACCTATACACTGGGTTTGTGCCTATAATATCTGTTTGTCGAATTCGTTAGAAGAATTATTAATTGGTTAAATTAAATTAATAATTAAAGGGAATAAAGACAAAATAGGGAAAAATGCACGGAGCTGAGTAAGGTTATTTTCTCATTGCTAATGGGCCCCAAACGAACACGGGATGTTCAGAGTAGGGCTTGCAAGGCTACCCCGCGAGCTGAAAAGCTCGTAAGTAGCTAGCGCACGAGGAAAGCCCGCACATGCTAGCGGGCTGTAGGCCCACAATTGCTACCCATTGCAGCGCTTGTGCGGGCCTACCGTGCAAGCCCGCAAGCTCTGCACAAGGTAATCCCGCTAGGGCTTGCCTATGAAGTCACCCGCAGGTTAGCCCGCGGGTCCAAGTGACCCACGTGGCTAACTCGCATGTGGGATGGGAATATTCCCATCCCACATTGAGTTATAAGGGGAGTCAAACACTCCCTCTTTCCCTATATATAGGCCTATAGTTCTCTCATTATTCCACACACTTCAGCTCAGCTTTTCTCTCTATGTTCGACATCTCTTTCTTCGTTCGTTGTACGAGATCCTTCACAAGTTTCTCCAAACAAAAAAGAATTTCTTTAGAAGGCTCTTTCTATTTGAAGAGAGCCTTCTTAGTTTATATTTTTTGTTTGGTCTTCGAGCGACCTAACAGCTGCTATCCACTAACGGGTTTTACCTCTACGAGGTTTTGGTCAGTTAAGATCTGTGTGTATCAATCATAGAGGCTATCCTAGTTTGGAGGCTCCTGCTAACCAAGTTTTGCCGAATCGCTCTAAGGGAATGCCGCATCCAACAGAGAAAGAGAAGCACCCGTCGACTGGTAATGTCCTAAACTTAGATGCTAGGTTTCTTTTATAAGTTTTATGAACCCATCAGCATCTATGGAATGTTTTAACTAAGATTATATCAATAATGTCATGCTTAAGAGATCCTTTAGGTTAATTTTATGTTTTGAAATTCTGTCTTGCTATGTTGTATGTTCAATTACTATCTTAATTAACCAACACACCTGCCATGGTAAGTCCTACATTTAAGATTTATTTATGTATGCAAGTAATTTTATGCATGATAACAATGATGTATGAATATGTATGTACACATGTATGTGGATTAGTTATTTGACATGTATGTATGTATATTTTGATGCGAGATTAGCTAGCAGCTTTTGAGACATCCCTTTAGGATTCTCGAGATGTTCTATCTAGGCTTGAGGTTGAGATGGAGCTGATGATGAGGCCTCATGTTGGAGAGGAGGGGCTGAGGACTTAGTTTGAGCACCGAAGGTCAGGGACTCAGTTTGAGAATCATAGGGGTGATGGTGTTAGCACCAGCTATGAGACAGACTCCATTAGGCCTCTTGGAAGAGGTAAGAGCATGTCTCTACTCTTTCCTGGGGGATGCATCCAGATTACACTTCTTACTCCACACACAGAAAGGAGGGTGCGAAGGATGATGAAGACGAGGAGGCCATTGATGGCTATGAGGACAAGGGGGCCAGTGATGACCATGGTCGCAAAGGTGACAGAGATGATGTATCGCAATACTGGGAGCAGTAGCTTGGATCCTACTTTGTTTTATTTCTTGTTGTTTTAATGATGTAGTTTGTACATTTGCATCTTTTATCTTGGAACTCTATAGTACTTTATGACTTTATATAAAAAATACTTTTGTAAAGGCCTTATTTTGCTGATGACGATCTTGCACTCTATCACACAAAAGTCCCTGGACTTACTACTAGTAGGGATGAATGGATGAATTTTGGGGACTCACTAACCTAGATAAGTGTGATGAGGTTACTTTGTTACATGAGAGCCGAGGAGAAGGAACTGTTGATCCTTGCTAGTATAAAGAGGAGATGGAAGACCACTTGTCTCTATCTATGTTTTTAGATGCTTTTATTATGATGAAAATTGGCTAGTTTTATTATGAATTGGAATGTATGCAATAATAAACTCAAACTGCTATGAATTATCTAACAAAAAGCGTTACTTGTGTTGTTCAAACATTAAGTCACACGAGGATTCAAGAATAAATACACTCATAATTTTTTAGAAAAAAGATCTTTTCATTAAATGAAATCAATTGGGATACAAAAGTTCATGATACAAGATATCCAATGATCTAACCCTTACTATAAAAAAGCCTTTCGGTTTTCAGTTTGGCATCTCCCTGTTTTCACTCTTTGTCCTAATTTTTGCACAAAGTGCCCTTTTCAATTTTTCACTTTGACAGATTAATTTACAAAAGAATATCCTAATTTTTACTCAACTGTATGCAGAAAGGCAGCTGATGGGCTTGCTATATAGAATTTTTATTATAAGTGCTGCTCTTCATGATTTAATTCTTTTCCTAAACGTGATAGTGCTTTAGCCTGTGTTGATTGATCAGGTTCACGAACTCGTTGTTATCCGTATCCATTACTTTGATTGCTCATTTGCTAAGGACCTTCTTAACCATGAACGAGCCTTCCCAGTTGGGTATGAACTTCCCCCTAACATCAACATTGGAAGGTTTTTCATCTGCTTTAAGACCAAGTCCCCCGCTTTCAAGGGCCACCTTTGATGCTTAACTTTGCTATTGTAAGCTCTCGCCATGCGTTGATGATACATCTATAGGTGATTAAGGGCTTTCAAATGATGTTCATTAATCATAGTCAACTACTCAAATCTAGCCTTTGCCCAATCTGACTCTTTCAATATAGCTTCTATGGCTACCCTTAAGGATCTGACCTCGGTTTCCACCAGGAGGATCGCTTCCATTCTATAGACTAAGGAGAATGGAGTTTAGTCTGTTGGAGTCCGCACGCTAAACCTATACCCCCAAAGCACGAATGAAAGCTTATTTGCCCAATCACGGTAAGTGGTCACCATTTTGGATAAAATTTTCTTGATGTACTTGTTCACTACTTCCACTACCCCATTGTTTGTAAGGAGAAGAGCGATGATGTTCGATGCCATATTTTTCAATCAGATCAGCCGTTGCCCCTTGGAACTGAACCCCATTATCAGATATAATGTGATGAGGCATCCCATAGCATGCAAAGATATGTTTTTTTATTAACTTAGCCATCTTATTGGCGGTTATGCTAGTGAAATATTTAGCCTCTACCCATTTGGAGAAGTAATCGACCACCACAATGATGTATTGATACCCATTAGTCGAAGAGGGTCGGATCTCACCAATAATATCAATCCCCCATGCCGAGATTAACCAAGGGGTTAAAAGGTTATGGAGATCTAATAGAGGTAAATGACTAATGTCTTCATATATCTGACATTAATGGAACTTCTTCACCTTAGAGATATAACCGGCTATCATGGTAGTCCAGAAATAACCTTGCCACTGAATTTTCTTTGCTAAGGCCAGACCATTCATGTGAGGGCCGCAGTCTTTACCATGGATACAATTTGTGACCAAAGAGGCTTCCTTTTCTAAAAGACAATGCAGAAGTAAGCCATCGCTAGTATACTTAAAGATATCATCCCCCACAATTCTAAACTGAGTAGCTAGCCAACACAGAGATAACCGTTCTGAGTCTGTTATCCCTAGAAGGAATTGCCCATCTTGAATCAATCGGACTATGCCCCGATACCTACAATTCTCATCAATGCTGATGGTGGTTGAGATGGCATGACAATAGAATGGCTTCTTAGATGATTAAATGACCATGGGTCTAATGGGTAGTGTTTGGCGACCTTCTCACATAGAGGCCAGAGTGGCTAAAGAATCCACCATTTGATTCTCTTCTCAAGGGACATGCTGAAACTAACACTTCTTGAATTTCATGACCAACTCCCGAACTACATCTAGATAGGGTTGAAGCGACTCCTCCTTGATTTCTCAATCACCAACAACTTACTGAATGACTAGGGTAGAATCACCAATGATAGTGACTTCCGTTGCCCCAGAATTTCTCAAAGTCTGCATACCAAAGAGGCACGCCTCATATTCTGCTCCATTATTGGTTATGGGAAATTCAAGGCGCTTAGAGAGTAGAATTACTTCACTCTATGGCGTTACCAAGAAAATACAAAGAACATTTTCATAGCTCCGTCAAAGAACATTTTCCATTCTTCACTCAATGACTCTACAGTCGCTAGTTACTCATCAGGATATTCTAAGTTCTTTGCGTAGTCAGAGTCAAGGGTATGATTGACAAGGATTTAGTGATTGCTCGATCCTTAATCAACTTCTTCATGACATACTCAATATCAAACTCAAAGATGAGAAGTAACTAGTGAGAGAGCTTTCTGGCTAAAGTCAAGGATTGGCATAGATACTTCATTGGATCAATCTTAACCACTGCTTGGATTCTATATGACTAGAAATTATGCCTGAGCTTCTTAGTGAGCAAGGCCATCATCACACAAGTCTTCTTAACAACCGTGTATCAAATTTCGTACTCAAGAAGCTTCTTACTCAAATAATACACTACATGCTCGCATTTTCCTTCTTTCTCTTTGATAAGCATTGCCCCTACTGAGCATTCTTCGATAGCCAGATATAGAATAAGAGGCTTGCTAGGAGTTGGTGGCTTTAGAGCTAGTGGATTGATCAAATAAGTTTTGATCCTATCAAAAGCTAACTAACATTGCTTATTCCAAATGATCGGCTGCTACTTTCTCAAAAGTTTGAATATTGGCTTGCAAATGGTAGTCAATCGGGCTATGAAGTTACTGACGTACTAAAGGGACTCGAGAAACGATCACAATTCCTTCTCTATCCTGGGAGCTGGCATGCTGCGAATTATCTTTATCTTATCCAAATCCATCTTAATCCCCTTCTTAGTCATAATGTGCCCTAGTAGTTTGCCGGATGTCACACCAAGTATGCATTTCTTCGGGTTGAGGCATAGATTATACTTCTCTATCCTTGGGAGGAAGCATTTTAATAGCTTAGGATGTTCTTCTCTGGTTGCAGATCTGACAAGCATGTCATCCACATAGACTTTGAGTTCCTTTTGAATCATATCATGGAGCAAAGTAGTCACAAGCTGCTAGTAAGTTGCATTAGTTTTTTTAAAACCAAACAACATGACTTTATAGCAGTAGACACTCCAATCAGTTATGAAAGCCATTTTGACTTTGTCCACAATATCCATGAGAATCTGGTTGTAGCCTTAAACCCCATCCATGAAGGATTACATTGCAGCCCTTACGGCGGTATCTACCATTACATCAATATGGGGTAACAAGAAGCATCCTTTGGTTATGCTTTATTCAAATATCTAAATTCCATACATGCCCTCACTTTCCTATTCTTCTTAGCCAGGACGACGATATTCACAAGCTATGTTGGATACTTGACCACTTTAAAGAACTTTCCCTCCAGCTGCTTTGCTACTTCTGCCTTAACCTTATCAGTCCATTCTAGACGCAGTCGACGCAACTTCTACTTTACTAGCCTGAACTTTGGATCAATCAGAATACGATGCTCAGTGATCTCTTTGTTGATGTCAGTCATATCTTCGTAGGACCAGGAAAAAGCGCTCATGTGATGCGTAAGCACATTTTCAATTTCTCTTTTTTCCATTAGGGATTAAATAATTAGATATAGTTACCATTTTAGGTGATTGTGTTGTATCCTAATTAATTTCATGTAAAGAGACATCATGAATGCTAAATACATTATGAGTGGATTCAAATGAATGCATGGTGCCATCAGGCAGAACATCAAACAAATAAGCAAAGTTCTTATCTTTCATTTCATTAAAGGTCTCGAAGGCTGAGTTGTTCACATTATAAATACTAGAGATATTAAATATTACATAATCTTCATATTCATCCTCCAAAAGCAGAGGGTCTTGATCGATTGCTTCCTCATGAGCAGCCTTTGGATATACGTTTGTCTTGGTCTTTGGCGACACCAGTGGGTGAACGGGTAGAGTGGCCATCCTTGGAGTAGCAGCGAGCATCACCACTTTGACTGTAGCAACGGTAGGAGGAGGAACAACTAGAGCAGCTCAAGGATAAGTGAGGGCTGTAATGAAGATAGAAGATTATGCATTCATTGTAGGAGAAGTGGAAAAAATAACAAGTGGATAGATTGTAGTAGGGTGAGAAGTAGGCATACGGGCCGAGGAGGAGCCCTCACCATAAGGGTTAGCAAGAGGGAATGAGGGAGTAATCCAAGGAGGAGGGTTACCCTTAAGAGGATAATTGCTAGAGTTGATCTTCATACCCTCTAAATCAAGGGCTAAATTCATCTCCTGAATTTGGCTCAACCTCATATTTCCATTCTTAACATATTCAGTCATGGCATTAGCCAGCTTTTGAAAAGTTTCAACAATCAGATCTTCATTAGTCTCAATCCCCTTCCATCCTCTCTTCATCAGAACACCAAAAGAGTAGGTGAGAGCCTCTACAGCAGCTTTGATTTCCTCATCCATATCACTGGGAGGGAAATTATCAAGTGCTTGCTCAGGAGACTTTTCACATTCACCGACCCCCTTGATTGTCTTTCCTTTCTCAAGATCGACAATAGGAAAAAAGGGAGTACGGGCTTTTTCTTGGGGCTCCTCTTGGGCCAACATAGGACATCTCTCAAAGTTGAAAACATCATTAAAGATTTTAAATCCCGGCCACATCTAGCCCTTGTAATCCATAGGCTCCACCTGGACAACATAAGGCGTGTGTCCCCTCTCATAGACGCTCATCATGTTACAAAACAATGGCTTCTTATGATTATAGACTTTATTACACTAGTGGACGAAGCCAAGCCCATAGCGAGGGACAAAGAGCTTGGGCTAGATAGCTTCTAGAATGCCTTGGTGGCTTTTACCCAAACCCTTTCTAGGGGTGGTATAGCCGAACTTCTTCATTAACTTTCCCATACTTTGCTAAAAATGAAGATAGCTAGTGGTAACATTCTTCTTCCCTTTACTAACAATGGCCACATGGACTAACAATTCATTCTCCTCGAAAGGCACTACAGCCAGCACTGATTCTTCATCTACTTCAGTAGTCACTATCTTCCCATGATGATAAAGCTTTATCTTCCAGTGAAGGGTGGATAAGATAACTCTGATAGAATAAATCCAAGGTTTACCCAAAAGGAGCAAGTAAGTTACTGGAATATCAAGGATAGTGAACATAACTTAAGCCTTTACTTCCCCCACGGTGACCTTAGTTTTGAATGTTCTGACGGCTCCCCTTTTCATATCATCATATGTTCAGATAATAATGGTGGATCTTGCTAGCATAGACTCATTAAGGCCTAGATGAGGGAGGACCTTAAAAGGGAAAAGATTAAGGGTGAATCTGCCATCCACCATCACGCAAGGGGTCTCACGCTTGAAGATCTGGACCCGAATTAAAAGGTTCTTATTATGCTTGTGAAAAATTCAGGAGGGAGGTCAGACTAGTCAAAGTTAATTTTACTCCTGGCTTTATTTTGGTAGGAAACCCTTGGCCTATAGTTGATCACATCTCAACGATTGATGTGGTTGGAGTTGCATCCATCTCGAGCAGTTTTTGTATGAGACCTCTTCGATGAGCATCCAAGAGGGTGAGCAGCTGCCAGATACTAAACTTGGCTTGACTATTCTTAAGTTGATTAACCAATCGGTCAACCTCAATAGCTACTTCTTCAAATTACATTGGGAGTGGAGGATCATCGAAGGTGAGCTCTATATCCCTCCTTAGCTGCTTAGCTTCAGCTTGCTCATTTCCTTTGGGTTGGTAAACCTGGAGTCATATTGTAACTCTTAAAACTCTTTCTTCTAAAACCCTTTTATCTATATGGCAGTTTGGACATGATAGCTTAGAACAAGATACAGCATGGAGGCATCCTTGAGTTTATAGCTATCAATATCAATGGGTTCTAGACTCACCATGTTCACTTCTTCTACCACAATGTCCTTCTTCTTACCAGACTTTAAAGCATAACTATCAATATCAATTAGGGTAGGTTGATCGCCCCTAACCGTATCAATAGATTCTTCCACACTCGGGGTCTCAATCTCAGGCTCTTCTTCAATTACCAACCCTTGGGCTAAAAAATTCACTCTCAATTTAGATTGTAGGAGAATATCAAAGACATAGTTGGAGAGAAGGCCCAACCCCACTACATTCACCCTTTGATGCCTTTCCTTGTTTACACTCGAGTTTCTCGGCCCTCTAAAAAATTTTCATGTAGCTCTCGAAGTTCTCAACCTCTAGATATTTGTAGTATCTAGGAAGTATGCCATCAATTAGAAAGCTGGACTCTATTTTAAAACCCTTACCCAGGTGCCACCTTGAGAGCCTTCCATCTTTGGCAGTATGAGTTAAAAGATTTGCCATGCCTCTGTTAACAAGCACGGAGCTCTTGTATATCGATTCTTAGCTTCTCATTATAGAGAAAATAAATGTGAAACTCTCGGGATGGTGCCTTCCAATTCTGCCTCATACCACCAGGCAAAGTCATGTACCATTCCAAAGCCATTCCATCTAATGAGCATGGTAATAGCGTTGCTAGTGTCAAATCCGAAAGGCCTTGAACTTTAAGAATGGCCTCAAATCGGATAATGTGGAAGGTTGGAGATCCCTTCCCTTCGTAAATGGAAATCTCGGCTAAACTGAAAATCAGCTCATGAGGCTTTGGTGGAGTTTGGCCAACCACTGAGCTTGCTTCATCTTCTAATGCTTAAAAGACATAATTTGGTGCAAGCCGGTCCCCACCATCATTATTTGCTGCACCTCTTCCTCTCTTGCCCTTTTAAGCTGGTTGAAAACATGCTTAGGGCTCATGCCTAAATTAAATATCCCCACTTGGTTCTTGAATTGGGCAGGGGGTTAGGCTTGGTACTCGGCTTCAAAGCGGGAGATGGATCTTTTTCTCCACAACTAACTTTTGAATATCACATAGAAGGAGCTCATAGTTGTTAGTGTGGTAACCCTGAGCCACGTGGTACGTGCAGAAATTTTTCCACTCATTCGACTTTGGAGGGGGAAAAGGCTTGAGATTATCAATGAGTTTGAGCTCTCAAAGCTTGGTAAACAATGTTGTTAATTTTAGGACATAAGGAGAGATGCCATTGATGTTCATGGTAGATTGGACCACTGAAACCCTAGTTAGCTGCACGATTTGGATTGCAGTCTCTTGGTTAGATTACTTAGGTTTCACGGGAGCAAGAGCAGCAACAAATGCCTCACTTGATTTTCTATGCTAGGGTTTTTGTTGACTGGTCCTGGTAATATGCGCTAATCCATGAATCCTCTCAAATTTCTTGACTTTCACACAGACCTCATTATAACTTGAGAACTCATCTACTCCCATTTGCATCTTGTAGAATGGCATTGCACCATCAAGCAGCTTAACTATCATTTCAAAATGGCTTAGTTGGTTTTTCAACAAGACCTACATATCCATTCATAGAATTCCATGTTGCATCTCAGATGCCTCTGTATCACAAGGGATTGCTTGAAGGAAACGAGGTTTTGACACATTCAGATTAACAGATTAATATTGCACCTTACGTTTGAAATCTCTGTTGCTAAACATCCTGGGATTTGTTCCAAATGGGTAAATTCGAAAGATATGCAGAGAAGAGAAATTGAAGATAAAATTAGAATGAGAAGTTTGCCACAACTACTTCAAAGAATTTCTAATATAAATAAAAGACTAAAGCATACGTTCAAACTTGGTGAATAACCTCGAATTTCTTAAGAGCTGAGATACTATCCAAATATTCCCAGCATTCAAAAATTGTAAATCAAGCATCAAAGCAAACCCGAAGTGTCCAATTTGTTTGTAATAGAGAGAAATCACCTAAGATTTAACTTTTTAAAGGATTCAACATATTTTATAAGTTGAAATCCTCAATTCGATATTTCATTTCATAAATCTGAGCGACAATTTAGGAAGCTTGCCTAAACTATGTTCGAGTGGTAGTTAAAAAGAAAGGTACTTTCTGTAATCATGTCTACCAACTATAAAGGCTTCTCTGCCTAAGGAAGGAAAGAAAACACTAGTGGATTAAGGCTAAAGGAATCTAGGGAGTGGAGGTAGGTTAGGGGCTGAACCAGGATAAAATCTTAGGGGTTAACATTTTAACCTTTGTCGCTTGTCTTTATCGTGCTTCACTCATTCATCAATCTCTCCATGTTTACATGTTTTGCTTGAAAAATGAATCCAAGCTGAGTAAAGTACTTAGCAGTGATTGAAGATAAATTGTGCCAATGAAGCTGAGCAATTTATAGTTTTTAGACCCAACTTAACTCATTTCACTAAGCACACATTTAAAAAAACTGAACTTGGAAAAGAATTTTTATAAAAACTAAAAAGAACCAAGTAAAGCATTCATCCCTCCTTTATTATTTATATTAAGGTATTTCGATCCAATAAGTAATATTAGAGTAAGTGCTCAGCTTATAGACTCGCCGTCTTGGAGTTAAAGATCCAAAATGGCTTATAACAATTTTAGCTCTGGATCAAGATAGACAGTTCTACTTAAAGAAGGAATGGCTATAACTAGGCCTCCACTATTTGATGGAAATCATTATACATTTTGAAAAAACAAAATTAAAAACTTCATATAGTCATAGAGCATGCAAGTATGGCTTGCTATAGAGTTTGGCCCCAGAATTCCTACAATTGTGAGGAATGGGGGAAAGAGTCTTAATTAATTTAAAAGACTATGATGACGCTGACCTAAGGCTTCTCAAAGAGAATCTGGTAACCATCAATTACTTACATTGTGCACTAGATCTTACAAATTCAACAAAGTCTTAGGCTACGAGACTACGCAAGAAATATGGAGTAAGCTAGAGATCACCTACGAGGGGACTAACAAGGTCAAAGAGTTGAAGATCAATCTCATGATGAGAGAGTATAAGATTTTCCAAATGGGTGCCAGCGAGGGTATTCAAGCCTTGAATACCAGGTTCATTAATATCATTAATGAACTGAAGGGATTAGGCAAGGAGTTCACCGAGAAAGAGATGGTGAAGAAGATTCTCCTCACTCTTACCTTATTGTAGGATACCAAGAAGAGAGCCATCAAAGAGGCTCATGATCTGAAGACCTATAGCTATGATGAGCTTATAGGCACCTTGTTAACTCAGGAAATGTCCTTGAGGAAATATACCAATGACTCCAAAAGGAGTAAAAGCAAGGAGAGAGAGGGCAAAGCCATTATCCTGAAAGCTAACTCATTTGAAGAATCCACAAGCAGTGATTCAGATGAGCAGATGGCTCTTCTAACAAGGTAATTCAAGAGCTTCATGAAGAAGGATAAGAAGTTTAACAAGAAGAAGTTTCTTGCTAAAAATAAGTCAACTCAGCACTTCCGTGGAGCTGAGGAAGGACCGAGAAAGAAACATAACAAAAATATCAAATGCTTTGGGTGTGGTGAGAAAGGTCACATTCAGTCGACCTATTCTAAAACTAAAAAGGAAAAATGCAAGAAGAGGTTCTCCAAGAAAAATGAGGGACTTGCTACCTCCAAGAATGATTCTGAAGAGTCTTCCTCATCTGATGAAGAAGCAACACATTCTGCCAACTTCTTCTTGATGGTGATTGAGAATGAAAGGGGTAAGAGCTTAGCATCTTCTTCAAAGAGCAACCAATCCACTGCTGACTCTGAAGTTGAGCGCAACAAAGGGAAAACCCCTCAAACTGAGGTAAATCCTTAAATCCCTTTATTAGTTAAAGAGTTCTCCCAGGTACTCTTTGTTGTTGTGAAACTGACTAATAAGTTAGGGAAAAACATCAAGAAGCTAATGAGGAGAAGTGAAGATCAAGAAGATATTATCACTTCGTTGTTTCTTGATATCTGCTTTCTCCAAGAAAAAGCTAAATATCATGAATTTCATAACAACAAGCTCACTAAGCGATAAGATGAGTTGACTGTTGAGATAAAAGCATTAAAGGAGAAATGGGTTCCTCCTCCAGCCAATAGTCCAACTTCGAGTAACCAAACTCGCATTTTTAAGAGGAAGAATTCCTCTAAAAATAAGAAGGTGAGCCAACCTCAAGCAAAAGTGGCAAGTGGCGTGTGGCTTTTATGGTAAAGCTGGACATGCTACAGTTCTCTGTAGGCATAAAAATGGTTATTATGACGAGTATGACTGGTCTAATCTAATCACTGCTAACAAAGGAGGACCCATCGATAAAGCATGGGTACCTAAGAAAACGTAATTGTTTTATAGGTGAGCCTAAGATCCATTAATGACATTGGAATGTGGTATTTGGAGAGCGGATGCTTTAGGCATATGATGGGAGATGAAAGCCTGTTCATCTCATTGGAGCGTAAAAGAAATGAAAATGTCAGTTTTGGAGATAACCATAAAGGCAAGATTGTGGGATGTGGCATAGTTTGTGTCTCTCCTTCAATAGAAGATGTTTCTCTGGTCAAAGGGCTCAAGTTCAACTTGCTCAGTGTAGCCCAGCTTTGTGAAAAAGGAAAAAAGGTTACATTCAACTCAAAAGGTTGCTCAATGATTGATTGTAAGACTAACTCAACTATAATCTTTGCTCCTAGAATTAATAATGTGTTTATGATTAGTTTATACCCGGGCTCCACTAATGTTTGTCTTGTATTTAAGGAGGATAATTCGTGGCTTTAGTACAGAAGGTTGGGTCATATAAATATGAACATTCTATCAAAATTGACCAAAAAGCATCTAGTTATGGGTTTACCAATATCAACTTTGAAAAAGATAAACTTTGCTTAGGTTGCCAGCAAGGTAAGCAAGTTAAATAATCATTTAGGTTAATTAATCATGTTGTAACTAAGAGACCATTGGAGCTTCTCCACCTAGATCTTTTCAGCCCAGTTTAGCCTATGAGCATGGGTGGTAAGAGATTCTCATTGGTGGTTATGGATGACTTAATGAGATTCACTTGGGTAATCTTGTTGAGTAATAAAGATAAAACCTTTTAATCTTTTGTGAAACTCAATAATCGAATAATGAAGGAAATAGGAACTAAAACCAATAGAATCCAAAGTGTTCATGGACATAAATTTAAGAAATTCCATTTCAAAGAATTCTGTTCAGCACATGGTATTGACCATAACTTTTCTACTCCTTATACTCCTCAACAAAATGGGGTTGTAGAAAGGAAGAACAGAACCATAGTTGAGATGGCTCGATCTATGTTGACTGATCATAATCTACCAAAGTACTTTTGGGGAGAAGCTGTTAACATAGCCTGTTATATCTTGAATTGAGTTTTAATTCACCCTATTCTTGAGAAGACACCCTATGAGCTTTAGTAAGGTCGAAAGCCTAAAATTGGTCATCTAAGATCTTTTAGCTGTAGGTGCTTTAGTCTTAACACCAAAAACACCAAAGAGTAGCTTGGTAAGTTTGATCCAAAGGCTGATGAAGGTATCATTCTGGGATACTCAACTAACAGCAAGACATATAGAATATATGTCAAGAGAACCGCCTATTAGAAGAGTCTATGCACGTATATTTCTACGAAACTAATAATGTAGATAGACATCCATCTGATGAAGATGAAGGAGGAACTCAGCAAGATAAATCCACTTAGCATGCCACCCTCTATGCTACCCAACCCAACATAAGAACCTGAAGTTGAGGAAGTCAAAGAAGATAACAATCTTTCTATCAACTTTAATGCAGGTGAAGATCAACCTTAGCCTCAACAACCAAATGTAGAAACTCAAGTAGTAGATCCGAGTCTTCCAAGAGAGATTAGAACTAATTACAATCACCCTCTTGAAAGAATTGTTGATGATGTTCATAATCTAGTGATGACGCGAGGTCAGCTCAACAGAATGATGAGCCATCTAGCTTTCCTCTCATTGATTGAACCCAAGAAGTTTGAAGATCCTGAAGGAAATGATTATTGGATAATCATGATGCATGAGGAGCTGGATCACTTCAAGCGCAAGGATGTTTGGGATCTAGTTGCAAAGCCTAAAGGAATATCAATCATCGTTACCAAATGGGTTATTAAGAAAAGCTTGATAAAGATGGTGTTGCTATCAAGAACAAGGCTAGGCTTGTTTCTCAAGGCTATAATAAGAAAGAATGCATCGATTATGATGAAACTTATGCTCTTGTAGCCCGGCTTGAAGCAATTTGAATCCTGTTTGCTTTCGCATCCCATATGAACTTCAAATTGTTTCAAATGGATGTCAAAATCTATGTTGAATATATAATTTTTAGAGCAACTGATGAGAAGCTGTGCAAGGAGTTCAGCAAGTAGATGAGGAGCGAATTTGAGATATTTCAAATCAAGCAGAGTGAAGATGGAATCTTCATCATCCAAGCAAAGTATGTGAAAGAAGTTTTGAAGAAGTTTGATGTGGAGCATTCGAAGCTAAGGTCTACTCCCATGGCCACTGATAATATCTTAAGTAAGGATGAAGCAGGTAAGCAGGTAGATAGTAAGTTCTATAGAGGTATTATTGCTCTCTATTTTATTAACAACTAGTAGGCCAAACATTCATTATGTTGTGTGCTATTGCGTATGTTATCAAGCTGACCTTAGAGAATCTCTATTAGCAATAGTTAAGAGAATTCTTCGGTACTTGTAAAGTTTACTTAATGTGGGTTTGTGGTATCGTAACAGCTTAGATTTCACTCTTAGAAGATTCACAAATGCTGACTTTGGCAGAGACAAGCTGTTCGCCACTTTTTTACTAATAAGTTTAACAACTTGTTCGCAAGATTTTGGCTATACTCATTTCGAAAGGTTTCCCCCCAGTAACGGTGCCAAAAACTTGTTCGCGCTAAAGTATAGGTGTTGTCAATACCACTTATCAAATAGAAAAATGATGATAACTGCAAGTATACAGTTGTGATGTAGTTTTAAAAGATATCGATCTCATAGGGAAGGAACCAGCTCTAAAGATCAACAAGAGAAATGAAATAAAAGGAAATAAAATAAAAATTTTTATTTTAGTTGGGTAGGATGGGATATGATGGTGGATAAATGTATATAGATTAGAGTAGAAGAAATCAGTATAGATTATTCCTACGAACAAGTATAGCAAAGAAAACATGCAAAATCAACAAAGATATTACGTACACTAGACTAATTTAAAAAATTGGGTTCTAGATATTTCAGATTTTCAATTATTCATGGTAGAGCAACACATGAAATGACTTTTCTAAATCTAGTGCAAATGAATTAAGACAATTATATAAACCTGGATAACAATACTACTTGATAACTCGTAAATTTAACTTATTTTCTTGGTGTTCTATGTGATTTTTGGAATGGTCTACTGTTGATTTAGTTCTTACTTTGTGCATATTGAGATCTTGGACATCATTTGAGCTAATTTAGAAGTTTTGGACTTGATATAGCATTTTGGTGCCTGTTTGGAGAGCTTGAACGTATAGTAAAAAGTGCTGATTTGGAGTATTTGGGTTGACTTTTACCTCTATTGACCAAGCCCAAGTTGACAGTTACTATTGAGTTGTTTCGTGATTCAAGTAGAAGACTATTTTGGAATTTTAGTCATAATCAACTTGTCCTCCAAGAATTTCCAGATTTATATGTCTTTATTCCCCTTTTATTTTATTCCTATTTTATCTCTTTAGCTATTTAGGAATTTGAAACTCCTAATTTTTAGTGATTGATTTTAATTAGGGGGTTTGTTCAGAATTGAATTTTAGCTATATAGGGAAATGGAGGAGCAGGAGATGGGTTTTCTTTTTTAGGCTGGGTTTTAATTAAGAAGTCTATTTGCCTTTGTAAGTTTGGATTGAATTTTCAATGGAAATGAAAGTGGCCTTTGTTTCATACGTCATGAGCAGTTAATCATGCTTTCTTTCAATTAAGGGTTTGTCTTGAGGCGAGTTATCAATCGTGAGGTTTTGTTCTCATTCCGTTCTTAATTTTCAGTGTTTAATCAATACCTGCAATATTTCCCCATTGTTATCTTTTGATTTCTTCAATCCGGCCAATTGGTGTTTTCGAAAGATTAATATATTGTCATTCTTAATTTGTTTATGCTATCATAACAAGTTAGAAACTTTGTGACAAATGATTTCTACTCATGTTTTCATGGTTTTGATTGGATTAATTCAACTTTTTCATGCTATCATAATTTGCTGAATTAGAATTTATTCTTGTTGCTTAAAGCCTTTCAGAATCAAACCTTGTCAGCTATTCTTACAAGTGCATTCTGAAATTGAGGATTTTGAATTTAGAAACTAATTGATTGTAATTAGCCGAAAGCATCCTTTATCGGAAGAGTTTTTAATCAGTAGTTTTTACTCTCTTTTAAATTACCAATTGATTGTAATTAGCCGAAAGCATCCTTGTCAACATCTTTAAGGGTAAGAAAAAGCCCAATAAAAAAAGGGTAGGAGATACGCCTACCTAGCCTCCAGTAAAGCAAAGGAAGCATATGAAGGAAAAAAATGCTTAGAGGGAAGCTGAGGTGAAGTAGAAAGCTGAAGAAGAAGAAGAGGATGCCTTAGAGGTAGAAGAAAACTTACGCAAAAGGAAGCGTAACTTGGTTTTCACTGAAGAGGATGAAGGCCAAGGGGACTCCAAGAAAAGAAAAGAGGACCCTGAAACCATCAGTCCTGGTGCTACCACGCACGTTGAAGAAGTAATTACAAAGGCAAAAGGCACCTAGTGCAAGTGCACTACTACCAATTGTCCACTAAAGAAAAATGTCCAAGTCGTGAGAAGTGATGAGGATGTTGGAGAAACCATAGAAATCCTCAATCAGGAAGAATCTGCTCTTGCTGATTCTAGCTTTCTAACCCCTTCTTTCACTCAGGTTGAGACACTTCCAACTTAACCTGAAGTACTTCAAGTTAACCCATCCTTGGGTCAAACAACTAACCCAAAGGTACTCTTAAATCCTTCCCCCATTTCTTCTATAAATCCTAAACCTTCTTCACCTGTAAATCCTTCAAATTCCATCCCTGTAAATTCTGAAATTCCTATTCCTTCTGTTAATTCTCCTTCCCAAATTCCAAGTACTGTAAATTCCCTAGAAAATATTCCTTCTTCTGCTAACTAAACACAAGATTCCTTTTCTCCTCGTCCTTCTCCTCCTCAAACCTCAATAATTCCCTCTTCTGTAAAATCTAAACCAACCCCCACTTCTTCAAATTTACAAACTTGTGAACCTAACCTTTCTTCACAACCATCCACTACCCCTCTAATCCCTCTAATTAGGGAAGTTCTTAACATTGAGAACTTCACTTAACAAGGAAAAGCAAGTGAGGAAGGTACTAAGGCAGATTTTATAACTAGTGAAATACCTCCCTCTAACAGTGAGCTAGTCCAAGAGGATATGGCTTATATATCCATCTTAGATCAGATAAGAGAGATGACCAGGAAGAAATTCCTAATGCTCAAATTTGATGCTAAGTTGGATGGAGTAGTAAGTAAATTGCTAATATCTCAAGAGTTGATGAACTTATCCTCAAAGGCTAAGTCTAAGCTACCTGAGTTCGATGAAGGCTAAGGCTAAGCTACCTGAGTTCGATGAAAAGATTCAAGGAAGCTTGTTTGTGATTTGCAACCACTTAGTGAAAGAAAATGCTAAAACCCTAGTAGATAAGATGGCCTTGATCTTAACCGACTTATCTGATTCTATGGCTCAACTCAGCATAGTTATCACCTCTATCCCCACGTCTACTGCTCTCTCTAACTTAGTAGCAGGAAAGATGAAGGGTAGTGTTGTTGTTGCTGTTGAGCAGCTAAGTAGCTTGAATGCCACAATGGTAACTCAAGCTACACAATTTCATAAGTTTGGTGAAGAACAAGCCAAAATAAAGAAGAGCATCGACAAGAAGATAGAAAATGTGTTGAAAGAGGTGGAGGTCACCAAGGAGATCGGCCACACCTTAGCGAAACTGATGGAGAGCATGTCTAAGCTAATGGTGAATTATTGTAAGATTGATTGAGTCATTAGGACTATTGATGAAGTGGCCAAGAAAGCTGATAAGCATGTGCTGAACATTAATGCTCTTACTAATAAATTCGATGTTGTATGCAAAGAAGTCAATGACAACATAGGTGATTCTATAAAAAGTTAAAAAAGGTAATCTTTGAGGCTATCAACAAGATTTTCCCTGAACCTACTGAGTCCCTAGACCCGGAGAATGGTCTCTCAGTGCAAAAAAAGCTAAATGTCATTAAGGGAAAAATTGAGGATATGCAAAGGAATGTGGATCAATAGGTAACAACTGGATTTCATGATGCAAGGGATATTGACTTCAGTACCAGATCTATGTCATAAATATGCCCAAGAATCCTAGATATGGAAGCCAAATTGAAGATAACCTTATCTACTATAGATTTTAGAGCTCTACCAGGTTGCTCATTTATCCAGGTGCCATCACTTGCTTCTCACTAAGCTGAATGATCAAGAATTCCTCACCACAAAGGGAAAAGAAATTCTAGAGCAACAGATTTCTCTGTTGATCATTGGAATGTAGGAGAACTTTCAATCTACTTTGGGTTCCTTCAATATCTACCTTGAACAAATTATGAAAGGACAGTTAACAAAGAGGGAGAACGTAGCTGAAGATGCTCTCAAAACTACAAACTTGATTAAATCATCTCTGCCATCTCTGCCAAAACAACCTCATCTTTAACCCCAACATCAATCTCAATCTTCAAGTCAACAACTGCAACCCAAAAGCTCTAGACAACATTCTACTTAGCCGTGTAAATAGCTGTAGATTAGATAGTCAAGCTTGTAATAGGACTTAGCATGTAAACTTAGTTCATAGCACAATTTGTGTATTGGCTAAGAATTTTTTTATTAATGAAATTACAACTTTTTTGGTGTATCAAAGTTAAGAGCTTCTTAACTTCTTATCTGCTGTGTATATTTGTTATTTCTGCTATAAACTAATACAGGAATAAATACAAAGTCCAACCTCGAAGAAAAGCTGAATTAAGATAAAACCCCAAATTGAAGAAAATTCCTCTAAGTATAGGAGAGCTGAGTTGAATGAAAAGAATCCTCTCAGCATTGGGGAGTCCACACTAACCAAGGAGTTCACTCAGCATGGGGGAGTATTACTTCATCTATCAAGTATTCCTATATCTTTAAACTATTTATTCAATTAATCTCTTGTACTACATGGTTTGTTATCTGTTCAAAATGAGGGAGATTTTTGAACCCAAGTTAATAGTACTTCACAGTACTTAAACATTTTGGAAATAAAAAAATGTATAGTGAAATTAATTGAGTACTAAGTAAACTCTTAGTTAATCAAGTTTACTTGAGTTTATTTAAGGGAAAATAACTCAATTTACTGAGTAATTAATTAAGTTATGGCCTAGAGTAAGAAAAGGTGAGTAAGCCTAATATTACATAGTTTACAAGATATAGACTCAGTGAAGTTGAGTTAGCTTTTGAAAGCTGAGTAACTTTGACACATAGAGAAATAAGTGACACAAATGCTTTTAACGGTTTTCTTGAGGAACTGAATATTCCTTAGATGCTTTTTAGGAGAAAAAGCGTTGAAATTAAAGAAGATATTCAAGTAGTCTTAATAACAAAAAGGTGTCAGTACGAGATGTTGGAGATTCCTCGCTAAAGTCCATGATAAAAGGAATCCTCGAACATGCACCGTTTCTCAGTGTTTCCGCGCAACTCTAAAATGTCAACTAGTCAACCATTCACATAATTCCATGTTGCATCTCGCGCATCTTTCTATCATAACTGATTACTTGAACGAAATGAGTTTTTGACGCATTCAGATTAATTGTTTAACCTTGTGCCTCAACATTCAAAATCTCTGTCTTTAAATATCCTAGAATTTGTTTCAAATTGGAAAATTTGAAAGATATGAAGAGAAGAGAAATTGAAGACAAAGTCATAACGAGAAGTTTGTAACAGCTACTTCAAAGAACATCGATTATAGATATAAAACTAAAGTAAATGTTTAAACTTGGTGAATCACATCGAATTTCTTAAGAGCTGAAATACTGTCTGAATACTCCCAGCATTTACAAATTTCAAATCAAGCAATCAAAGTAAATGCAAAGTGTCCAATATATTTGTAGTAGATAAAAATCACATAAGATTTAACTTTGTAAAAGTTTCAACGTATTTTATAATTTAAAATCCTCTGTTCAATATTTCATTTCATAAATTAAAGCGATAGTTTAGGAAGAGTACCTCAATTGTGTTTGAGTTGTTAGAAAATAAGGTACTGTCTGTAATCATGTCTACCCATTGTAAAGGCTTTTCCACCTAAGGAAGGAAGGAAATCATTAGTGGATTAAATCTCGGAAAGAAATCTGGAGATTGGAGGTAGGCTAGAGGCTGAACCAGGATAAAATCTTTGGTGTTAACATTCTATCCTTTATCACTTATCTTTATTGTGCTTTACTCATTCGTCATTCTATCCATTTTTACAAGTTTTGCTTGAAAAACCAATCCGAGCTGAGTAAAGTACTCAACAATAATTAAAGATAAAATGTACCAGCGAAGCTAAGCAGTTTATAGTGTTTAGACCCAGCTCAACTCATTTCACTCAGCAAGCATCTAAAAAAACTGAACTTGAAAAAGAATTTTTATAAAAACTAAAAAGAACCAAGCAAAGCATTCACCCCCCGTCTTTTGTTTAAATTAACCTATTTCGGACCAATAAGAACCAATCCTTCTACCCCTTGAGCAAATGGATCAGAGTTAGGAGCTTCGATAGCGGCAAGCCTGTAAAGATGATGTTGGACATGAGTAGTGCCCCTAGGAGACATTAAGAATTGGGGTTGAATTTGGGGCTGCTAGAAACCTTGAAACTAGCTCCTGAAAGTAGCTGGATCGGTGTAAGAGTTTTTAAACTAAGATGCCCCTTGAATGGGCAATGATAAGGGTTAGGATGAGAACCCTTAGGATTGTTGTGCATTGATGGTAGGGAAGAGTGGCTGACCGCCTGTACCAAGGAAGGTAGGCGAATAATTGACAAAAGGGCTGACATTCACTGGTTTAATAGCAGATCCGAATACCCCTTGGAGGAAAAAATTGGGTGCGGCTCGCCTAGGCTCACTGTATTAGAAAGTAGAGGGATTCATCATTGACCGACCCTAATGGCCCGAACCTTGAACCTGAAGAAAGTTGTCAAACTGCCCCGAGCTGGTTTCTAGAATAAACTAGCTTCCATGATTCAAGAGAGAACCAGGATTTTCTAGTAGAGACGGAGCAGGCACTTGGGTAGTAGTGGGAATGGACCCATTAGCCGGAGGGAGCTCGGATTTAGAAATCTAGTCAAAGTTTCTCTCCTCAGCGAGAAGTACCCTCATGGAAGCATAAAGGGTTGCTTGGAATTGCAGACTAGTGAGTATCCTAGTCATC
The DNA here is from genome assembly GCA_949673415.1 of Euphorbia schlechtendalii. Taxonomy (NCBI): domain Eukaryota; kingdom Viridiplantae; phylum Streptophyta; class Magnoliopsida; order Malpighiales; family Euphorbiaceae; genus Euphorbia; species Euphorbia schlechtendalii. The sequence continues at coordinate 18,640 of CATIWQ010937029.1, read as the reverse complement.
ACAACATCAGAGTTCATCCCCTTACCAATGGAGGACCTCCCCTTGATCGAGTTCGATAGAGTTTGGTGGCTGTTCATTCTCATTCAGATTAACCATGGTGCTGAATTGCGAGAAACTGATTGCTTGATCGATGCTTGACACTAACCCCTCACTTGTAGATAGAAATGGACTATCTTGTTGAATTATGCTTAATTGAACAAGAAAATCTTTAGGACGCACCCACGTTGAATGTCAAACAAGAGGAATTAGATTATGCATGTGTTGATGCTTATGAATTTATGAATCTTAGAAGATTTTTCGAATGCTCGTGAAGCGAATGTAATGATTCTTTCTAGCTTACTAGAGGTCGAGAGAACAATTTGGTATCCTAAAATAATGAGTTAGAATGGAACAAATGAGATGAACTTGTTTTCCATGAAACAAGAGAGTAAAGAGTGGTAAGCCTTACCACGATGACATTCTTATATCACGATTGAATAAGAACTTTATTTTCGAGTAAGACAATGTGTTATACCCTTATGATAAATGAATGAATGAATGAATGAAGTAATGTTGATGTTTATTTAGGTATTACCGATGTGGTGAAATGAATAAGTTGAGTACTTAACTCAAATTGGGCAAAGTGTCGGATGCCTATTGGGCATCGTAATTGTTGGGATATGGCATGTTGATGTGTTCCCTAAGGTGACGTGACCTCGAGCATCTTTATGACTAACGAATACTTTTTGGGGTATATCATGATGTTTTTGGGTTTATTCATGATGTCATGGTGCTTCATTAGCTCTCTCAAACCTTAAACTAATAAAAGAATGAGTGTGTGCATAAATTAGTGTTTGTACAAAAGAATGTGGGTTTGTATGATATACATGGTGTGAGATGTTGATTTATTTGCATATGTAATGGATGGAAAAGTGATAAACACATAGCACGTACATGCACACAATATACAATTCTTCCAACCACACGCCTCCCGTGGAATAAAGGGTTTTGCTTCTAAATCTAAGCTTTGGTCATCTTGACACCACGAGGGTGCCAAGGAGTGAACTTGCATGATGCACATAGAGAAGTTTTGGCATATAGGGGAAGTTACTATTGCTATACTATAAGAGTTTGGTCACAAGGGTTGTTGATGTAGAAGGTTCTTGTTGCACTACGATACACTCCAAGCCTCTCACTAAATAGGTGCGAACGAGGGAGGTACATGCGATATGGTAACAATTGATCCACACACTAGGTATCCTCGATCCTCATTAGGTCACAAGTGATACTTTTGTGGCTTCATAGTGAAAATAGGGCTCCCTAACTTTAAGGCTAATCCATCTAATGCATATGATTATATTTGAAATATTTTAAAGGTGGAAAAACTCATTTAATGACTTTTCAATACTCATCCAAGTCTTTTAAACTTTTAAGTTTAAAAAGAAGAATGATCCCCAGCGGAGTCACCACTGTGAGTGGATGACATTTTTGAGAATCGTTCGGTCACTATGAGGCGTCGGCCCCATTAGATGGGGCGTGGGGTTTTATGAAAAAATAAAATGAGAAAAGAAAAGCTTTGAAAGACTCGATGCCTAAACCTCTCGCCTACGTCGTTACAAAGTTACCACCCGGATCAGCATTTTCGAGAAATTTGGTACAGTCCAGATCCGTCAAGCCTAAACCGCACCGTAGTAAAGAAATTTGAGTCTAGATGAGTTACCTACTTCATCGTTATTTGAGTTTTTAATTACAATTAAATAAACACCTTTAAGACATTTCAATTTATTTCTAATAATTTTTGTTTTATGTTGGAGTTATTCATACACATGTGAAAAGCGATAAATAAATAAAAGAAAGTGATATATAAAGTAAATATGAGGCTTCTCACCTAAAGGGGGGTAGGGTAAATAATAATTCAAACCAGGGGGTAATATACAAATGGTCCTAAATATAAATGATCTACAAATACAATTTATTTACAATTATGATACCCGAAGGGAAAATAAAACCCTAACATACATCTAACCTAAACTACTTACATTTACAAAGGTTAGAACGATATTTATCACAACATCATGGCATAGTTAGTTAACCAAACAAGACACAATTAGTAGCATAAGTTAGATTAGGGTAAATCACATGCTAGTGGATTTAAAAGTAGGAAATTCGGGTTCCTCGAGCGCTTTTATTGGAAAATAACTAATTTTAGACTCGATTTACCAAATTTTATTATTTAAGATTTAATCAGGGCATAAATGAGGTTGGTTATTGGGGAAAAATGGATTTCCCATCGTGTGGGGCCTAAAACAGTATTAAAGAGAAAGAAAATAAATAAAGTAGGCCAAAAATACAAAAATGATAGAAAATAAAACACAAAATCACGTCAAAGAGTCTTCAAAAGCTTAGAATCTTACCCCTTAGACGTGAACCCGCAAGTTTTGGAGCCAGAAATGCTGAAGAATAAGATCACGAAGTCTTTTTATAATTGATTTTGTTGGAAAAGGTAGAAAAATAGGTTTTTTATTTAGGGGAAAAAGAAACCCTAGAGTTAGATTTTTTGTTTCTAACTCGAACCCATTAAGGAAAGGGGAATTTTCTGAGAAAAATTTTCAGAAAAAGAAATGTAGAGATTTTCCTAACTTTTGTCAACAATCCTAAATTTTCTCTTTATTGAATTCTCTCTCTAAAATTTTTTCCCAAAGAGGTACGGTTCTTTTACTTTGCAAATTCTAATTTTGCGTTTTTATAATGGTTGGTAAAAATTGTAATTAATTGAGGAAGGAGGGGTATTTTTTAAACAAAAATATAAAGTAAAGGGCAAAATAGGGTAAAAAAATTGGATTGGGGAGCAATTTAGTTGGGATGGTCCCGACCGTCCAGGACGGGCCCATTTGGGCAGGCTGGTACCGATCCATTTTGGACCGGTCCTGATCCCTAAAAGAAGCCGATCTGAGCTGGTCCTAGGTCATTATCAAATTTATGCCATTAACTTGGGTCTATCGGTAGATTGGGTGTTGGAGATAATAGCTCATATTGGTCAAGGAGAACAAGTGATGGTCATCGACGAGTGGAGAGCTCCAAAAGCAGTAACGGAAGATGAAGCTAGTTCTTCCGCAATAGGAGGGATGATGTAGTGTAACTATCTAGAATTTAGCCTTGGGGGAATGCCCGTGTATGATGGAAGCGAAGGGCCATCATTTTATGTCCTCAATTTTGAAGTGTTCATGCGGGTTCAAAGCTTGTCAAATGAAATGCTAGCCACCCTCTTCCCCTACTCTCTATCAGGAACGGTGAGTGATTAGTACATGAACCAATCACCCATTATGAGGAACAACTGGAGACACATAACTCGGGCATTTAGAGAGAAGTTTATGTTCATTGAGATACCCAAACTAGGGATTAGGGACCTGGTAGATTATAGACAGAATGAGTATGAGCCTTTCTGGGTATATGCACAACTGTTGATGTCCCTTTATGTGTTGATTAAGCATAAACTCACAACAAAGCAGCTCATGAGGATGCTAATCGAAGGGGCCCAATTGGAGATTCGAGAACTCTTGTCAATGAATAATTATCTAGGCTTCATTGATCTTATAAAAATGGGAATCAATATTGAATGGCACATCTGAGAGCTGGATCGTCGGATATTTATGGTAGGGACGAGAATCCTAGCCAATCAAGTCTTGGATATGCTTGCTCAAGCCGCCCTAAGGGTAAATTCAGTAGGGTCAATCCCTATGTTTGGAGAGGGTGCAAGGGAGGACTATGATCTGTTTAAGTCGGTGTACACAATGGATGGTGTGAATGAGGTGGAGAAGGAAGTAAGGAAGGCTCGGGTAAAGCCTATTGATCTAGATGCCTACAACCTAAAATCCTGAAGGAGGGGGGACAAGGATGATGCCAAATCTATGGAGGGTGAAGAGATTGTGTATGGTAAGGACCTGATCAACTAGATGCGTCGCAGTTGAAGAATGTGAAGAGGAGGAGAGATGAGGCATAATACCCCTGGAAGACACCAGTTGAAACAAGGGTGATTGAGAATGGAGTGCTGAGGGTAACCCATAGTGGGTATGATTTCAGAAACAATCCCATCCTGTTTGGGAATTTGTTGGCTGAGGAGACCACAAGAGATCATACATAGCCACCCCTACCTCAGGTAGTTAATGAGGATGAGCTAGAAGTCGACCCCTTTTCCAATCAGCTCAAGAGCACCCAGTCAAAGTACAACATATGGAAGTTGTTTCACTTCTCCGAGGCACACTATCGAGGACTTATACAAAAGATCATGGAGATGGAAGCAACACCGACCACTTTGGTGATTGAGTTGTGTTTGACTTTTGGTAAGGGGATCCCTCTTTAGAAGAGCTCGACCATTACTTTTGACTGGTCAGATTTACCACTAGAACATTAGAACCATAATAAGACCCTTCTCATTAGGGTCAATATCTTTAACAGGTCCATCCCATTCGTAATGGTGGATGAGGGTCAGCTCTCAACCTCTGCTCATTTAAGGTGCTGCCCCATCTGGGCTTGAATGAAAATATGCTGGAAAAGTCAGATACTATTATCCGAGCCTATAACGACTCCAAGTATGGTGTTGTAGGGACGTTCACTATGGTAGTGACTGTGAACGGGGTAAAGTTTGGAGTGAAGTTCATGACGCTAGATATACCGGTGTCCTATTAACTATTGTTGGCAGGCCATGGATCCATGCCCTTGGCATGATCACATTTACTATTCATCAAAAGATAAAACTAGTTCATCAAGGTAAACCAGTCACAATAGAGGTGGATAAGGAGTCAGTCATGGCGGTTGCTGCTTCCGTTGAGTAGGGGTTGGAAGGTTTGAGGGTGGCTATAATTGGTCAAGAAGAGAGGAAGAGGAAGAGAATTCCTATGGGGTACTACTACTTCTCAACGGGTTTGAAGAGAATCATGAAGAGGCAAGGGCCCATCCCAGGGAAGGGATTAGGCAAGTATCCCCAAGGGATGGTGGAGGCTATTTGCCCAGTTTTACAGACTCCCAGAGCATGATTGGGATTTACCCCAAGGCATAAATCTACAAGCACAAGTGACCATTATTTTGCACCATGGTCAGCGTTTGTGCTATCGTAGTGGGTAAATAGTATCTAGGGGATAGTGAGTCGGCCATGATGAATGGAGAGGAAGTACTGGGTTTTGAGATCTTCAAGGATGTATATGACTTCCCGAATGAGTACATGTTAGCTCCAATAAGTGAATCTGTGGATGGCTCGGGGATGGTTGATTACCCGGAAGAGGTTGTTCCAAAGGAGGAAGTTTAGGTTGTGGCTCCAGATACGGTTGTTGCTTCTGCCAAGGATAAAGGAAAGGCCAAGATGTTCATTCAAGAACATGAATCTGAATGAATCTATGGAGGATGACGTGTAGGAGGCTATCGCAGCTATCACTCGAGCACTGGCTATGAAGAAAGAAGAGAAGTCAAGGGGAAGTATCAAAGAGATTACGCTAGCTGCAGCTACATGGATCATCACCAAAGTAGCCGCCAAGGAGAAGAAGGTAGTTCTTTTTTAATGCATCGCTATGGAGCTAGTCAGCGAAATGGAAGAAGACCCTCCACATGTGGAGGGGAATGATAATAATGATGTAGTTTTTAATATCAATAAAGTCTTTGTTGTTAACAACTCTACCTATGAGGCTTTTCAATCAATGAATCCAAACTTTGCTTACTTATGTGATGTTTTGCCAGATGGCAGCATGCATTTCATGATCATACGCATAATGATTTTAGCATAACTGATACTTCTTTGCATGAAATAAATTTGGGTACGGTTGAGTCACCAAAAATGGTGATGATTTCGAGTGATCTGACTCTTGAGGAAGAATATGAGATAACAAATGTACTTAGAAAACATGTGGTAGCGTTCGCCTTGTCGTACGAAGACATGCCTGGGGTTGATTGTTTGCCACTTTTCTACTGATAATTTTAATAACTTGTTCGCAAGATTTTGGCTTTAAAGTATAGGTGTTGTCAATACCACTTATCAAATAGAAAAATGATGATAACTGCAAGTATACAGTTGCAATATAGTTTTAAAAGATATAGAACCCACAGGGAAGGAACCAGTTCTAAAGACTAACAAGAGTAACGGAACAAAGAAAATAAAATAAATGATTTTATTGTTTATTGGGTATGTTGGGATATGATGGTGGATGAATGTATATAGATTAGAGTAGAAGAAATCAGTATAGATTATCCCTACGAACAAGTATAGCAAAGAAAACATGCAAAATCAACAAAGATATTACGTAAACTAGATTAATTTAACAAATTCGGTTCTAGATATTCAGATATTCAATTATTCACCACAAAGCAACACATGAAATGACTTTTCTTAATCTAGTGCAAACAAATTAAGACGATTTTGTAAACCTGGCTAACAATACTACTATGCTTAGTACGGGTCGCTCTCACATAGCCATATTTAGCAAGTTACCATTCCAAAAATGTTAGCTCACTAAACAGCATTATAATCACAGATCCAGTGATCATACACAATCTCGTTAACCCCGAAACTACACTTAAAGTTAACTCAAAATCATATAACTTGATTAATATAAAATAACACGAAATACACATTATGACACATAGACATATCATAAACTTCAAAATAGAAAGTATAATTAGAAAACCAAGAAAAGTTGTTAGGTATGCAAGTGAAAGCTAAAGTTGATCAAACCGTATCCTCTATTTAATGGGAGTCGTCGACTCCCGCAATTCCTATGCCTGCTTTGAATTCGGTCTCGACTCGTATAGAACCTCCGCTAGGATGCTATTCTTTGTGAATATTGAATAAACAAATATTGAAGAACAAAAACCTTTATTGATAATTGATTTGCAATTACACTTATACAACAATCGCTCGAATGTGTAGAGAAATCTATTGATCGAAATAAGGTTCGAATCACTTATACATTTTCTTGCTAACTTGGGACAAAACGAAATCTACACGATTTTTCTCTCCATCTATACATACATGTAAACACACATATATACCCTCTATATCACATTAAGTGCCCACACACCATATATGCCACAATAATGGTTGATTTTGGAGCCCTATTTATAGAGTACGAAGGGTTGCGTCTATCCAAATGAAGAGTTGTGTCCATTGGTGAAAGATTGCATCACTTCATTGTGATTGGTTGAATTGGGTTGATCCTATCCACAATGGAAAGACATATTTTTCATGATTGGTTGACTTCTAAATGGTGTCTTATCATTAGGTAGTTGATGGCGGTTGATAATTTTTATGCGACTGTTGAAAGAAGAGAAGAGTTGATAAAAAAACAGTCAAGGACGCGATCGCAAATGATTGTCGTGACCGTGAATACTTAGTTGGCAACTTTCTATTGTGAAAGTTAACAAGTCACGACCGTGACATGTGTGTCACGATCGTGACATGCCTTTTTCACATGATTCCTCTTTGCTATTTCTACCGATCTTTGACATCTTTGATCCTTTACCAATTCCTTAAGTTCCACGCATCTTTTTGCACCTTTTTCACTCTTTTTGCATAGATTTCCAACTTTAATCATTTTACTTCCAAGATTTACCTAGTAACTGCATTTGCATAAAAAAGAACTACATACCACGTGAAATCTTTATATGAAGTATAAAAATGACTTAAACTATAGTGTTTAATGTGTAAAATTATCAAGATAATAAGTGTAATTATACACTTATCATTGATAAAGAAATTGTCGAACATAGAATTCCAACCGATCAGTGAGTCAAGCTAGTGAAGCAAAAGTTGCAAAGATTATGACCTAAATGGGCTGAGAAGGTTAAGACAGAGGTGGCTAAGAAGATAGAAGCCAAATTCTTGGAAGTGGTCGAGTATCCAACCTGGCTAGTTAACATCGTCCTGGTTGCGAAGAAGGATGGGAAGGTTTGGGTATGTGTAGACTTCAGAGATTTGAACAAGGCCTCACCGAAAGATGACTTCCCTCTGCCTCATATTGACATTTTGGTTGACAACACTGCTCGAGCTACCATGTACTCTTTCATGGACGACTTCTTGGGGTACAATCAGATCCTCATGGTCATAGAAGACAAGATCAAAACCGCCTTCATCACTGAGTGGGAAGTTTATTGCTACAAGGTCATGCCTTTTGGGTTGAAGAATGCTAAGGAAACCTATCAAAGAGCCGCAACAGCTTTGTTACATGAATTAATCCACAAAGAAGTCGAAGTATATGTGGATGATATGTTGTTCAAATCCAACACTCGGGAGGAGCATCTGGTAGTTCTTAACAAGTTCCTTACCCGGATTGAGAAATACAATCTCCATCTAAATGCAAAGAAGTGTGTGTTTGGGGTTACCTCAGGTAAGTTGCTAGGGCACATTATGAGTGAAAGGGGCATAGAGATGGATCCAAACAAGAGTAAAGCCATTAGAGAAATTCCATTGACAAAGATGAAGAAAGAGGCACGATCGTTCTTGGGGTCCTTACAATACTTTAGTAGGTTCATCGCTCACCTTACTACCATCTATTAACCAATCTTTGAGCTCCTACGGAAGCAACAACCGATGATTTGGAATGATCAATTCCAGATTGCATGCGAGAAAATCAAGCAGTACCTTATTAAACCACCCATCTTGAAGCCTCCAATGTTAGGATGCCTCTTATTTTCTACTTGGCTACCAAAGAGTCATCCGTAGGGGTAATGCTGGTACAAGAACATGATGATAAAAGAGAGCATGCAATATACAACCTAAGCAAGAAGCTACTAAAATATGAGACTCGTTACATGGTGGTGGAAAAGATATACGTTGCAATGGTATGGCCAACTAAGAAGCTGCTCCATTATTTTCAGTCTTATCGAGTGTAGGCAATAGCTAAGGTCGATCCCATGAAGTATCTATATCAATCTCCTACATTGGTAGTCTAACTTTCCCGGTGGCTATTACTTCTCTCTGAGTTCGACATTGAGTACATCACGTGAAAGTTCATCAAAGGTCAAGTGGTTGCTGGGTTCTTAGACAATCAAGTGTTTGATTCTAATTATGTGGAAAACTTGGAGTTCCTAGATGAACAATTATCATTAGTGGAAGAAATCAAGAAAGAGTGGGCCATGTACTTCAATGGTGCCATGAATCGTAAAGGAGCATTCTTAGGTGTAGTCTTGATCACCCCTTAGAATGAAGTCATACCATTGTCTAAGTGTTTAGAGTTCCTAATCACAAATAATTGGGTAGAATAAGATGCCTGCTTGCTCAGTTTAGAAGCCCTAAAGAAGGTCAGAGCTATGAAAGTTTCAGTTATCGAGGATTCTACCCTGGTTATTCGACAGGTGACTGGTTACTAGAAAATTAAGGAAGAATGACTCTGCCCCTATCTAGAAGTAATCTAGGTGGCCTTCACTAAGTTTGATAAGTGCATTTTCCTCCATGTGCTAAGAGAGGACAAATGGTAGATTCTTTAGCTACCTTAGCCTCCATGCGGGAAGGACCTCAAGCCCTACCCATCAAACAGTTAGTTGCTAGTACCTAGATATCATAAGATTCTTACAAGATGGAGTTTATCCTGAGGGAGAAATAGATTAGCGTACCTCTCTACATCGCTTGGCTGTCCAATTCCGTTTGCTAGATATTGACCTATTCTAAAGCACTTCGATGCTTGAATGAGACAGAAGCCCTACGGGTAATTAGACATATGCATGCCAATGATTGTGGTCCACATATGAAAGGTTTAACTTTGTCAAAGAAGATCTAATGGTAAGGGTATTATTGGACTACTATGGTTGCTGATTGCGTAGATGCGGAAACCTTATCATCTACCTCCCTCTGACCTCTATAACTTATCCACCCTTGCACCATTCTTAGCATGGTGGATTGATATAATTGTAGAGATTCATCCTTCCTCCAGTAATGGACATAGATTCATCGTAGTGGCAGTCAATTACTTTTTTAAATGGGTGGAAGCCGAATCTTACTCCAAGATTACCGCCAAGAAAATGGCCAAGTTCACAGAGAAGCACATCTTCACTCATTATGGGATTCCTCACCATATTGTCTCTGATAATGGAGTTCAATTTCAAGGGGTAATGGAAGAGGTCATTGAAAATAATGGTATTGAGCATTATTGCTCTTCACCATATAGAACACAAGTTAATGGGGTGGTTGAAGTGGTCAACAAATCATTAACGAAAATCCTGAGTAAGATGGTGACTACTTACCGAGACTTGGCAGATAAGCTACATGATTCTAATTGGTTTCATGATGTCCTAGGGTCATACGATCTCGAGTGTCAACTAAACCCTAAGTATGATGATGAGAACATGATATGCCCATTTTTAATTCATTTTAATAACATGAGTTTGAGCATTCAAGTGTCTGCATTAAGATTCGTGGTTAGTAGGGCACATTTGTATAATTCATGATGAATCGAAAGTGGTAAACACATAGCACATAGCATATAATATCCAACTTCCAACCATACAACTTCCGTGCGTAGGGTTTTTGTCTAGTCTCTATCCTAAGTTTGGTTCATCTTAATACCATGAGGATACTAAGGAGCGTGCCTGTAGGAAAATATAATGCATGATTATTTTTTGGGTAACACCCTAGGGAAAATGCCTATGGCTTATTTACATGAGGTTTGATTTTGGGTTGTTGATGTAGAAGTTTCTTGTTGCACTAGAATACACTCTAAGCCTCTCCCTAAATGGGTTCTAACGAGGGGGGTACATGCGATATGGCAACAAGTGCTCTACCCGCTCAAGTACTATCTTTTCTTAGGGAGGTAGATTAGTACAAGAGAGAGCTTCGCGATGATAGGGCACCTTAGACTTACAAGCTAATCCCCTCTATTGCAATGTGAAATTATGAATATGTCATAATTAAGAAGATACGGAATAATGTGATCAATAATTTTAGGCACTTATCAAAAATCTAAAACCTTTGAAAAAAAGTTTAAGAAAATTCCTCAACAAAGTCACCAATGTGAGTGGATGACATGGAATGCGATGGATCGAGAGCGCGCGAATGAGAGGTGCGGTCTACTGGGGTGTTTTTGTCGAAAATGAAAATGTACCGGGTCGTGGACCTGGAAAGGTTTGAAAGAGAAAGTGAAAACATTTTAGATTGGTCAAACCAGAATCCGTCGTCTCTTAGTGTAGAGTCGCCACCTAAATTAGCTCTTCCAAGAATTAGAGTCCTATGAGGCTTAAAGTCCGAGGGACGGCCCACTAAAACACAGAGATTCGGGTTCGGGATAAATTGCTTACTTCTTATTGGATCACATTATATTACATCTACATGAAACCGTATTTCTTAATTGTGTATATTCGTACTTCATTATTCACACATATTTGGAAAGTGATAAATCCATACATAAAATGATAAATAAATGAGGAAAAGTAAATATTAAAATTACAAAACCTCAGGGGATGCAACCACCAGCCTAATCTATTAATTACATTTTCCAAAAAATATAATTGAAATTACGATAACCGAAGGAAAAAATAAAACCTAAACATACATCTAATCCTAATCTACCTGAATCCACAAAGGTTAGAATAGGGTATAACACAACATTTGCACATATGTTCGATTTGATTTTGATGAGGCCATGTGGCCTAATTGAAAAAATCGACATATAAAAGTTCTTATTTAGAAATAAAATGGTTCATTTTTATTAACAAATTGGTTGCTCATTTTAATTATTGAAAATGCTCACATGGCATAAAAGTGAGGACTGTTATAAGGGAATAATTTTTTTATTCCCTTCATGGGGGTATTCTAACAGGATTGTTCGATAATTAAAAGAAATAGAAAATAAGAAGCAACAATATTACAGTAATATTTAAAAAATAATAAAAAGTAGAATTAATCTTAGGTCAATATGCAGACTAATAGAGCATGAAAACAAAACACGAGATAAAATAACTCTAAGAACTCAGAGGCTTACCCTTAAGGAGCAAATCCACTTCGTCATACCCGCCTGATTCTTGGGAGCGTACCTTGTCATCTTTAGATTTTTTTGATGTTTGAAAAATAATTGAATCAAAAAGGGTTTTTAATTCGGAAAATATTGTGAAAAGTCAAAGAGTTTTTTGTTTGTATTTTCTGCTAAAAAAATGCTGGTCTGGAACACTGAAAAATCCCTGATATTTATAGGGGGAAAGTCCCGAAATATCCAAAAGGAAACAAATTCAGGTGAGGGGGTGTGCCCTCGCCGGAACTATGGCAAGGTTCGCCAGAGTTCTGGCAAGCCCCGCCTCGCCAGATCTCTAGCCAAGCCGGATTCTCGATTTTTTTTGTATTTTGTATTTTTCATATTTTTAATTTTAATTAATTTAAAATTAATTTTTAATTAATTTTTACTAAATTCTAATTTTCTAGGTCCTTAATTATTTAAGTCCTTAAAAATAAAATTAGAGACGAGGAGCACTCCCATTTGAAGATCTCTGGAAAATCGAAAATTGTGTTATTCAAGGATTAAATCCCGAAAAGCCAACATCATCAAACGGGCGACCTGGTACAAACTCACGTGCTCACACTTACCTCTTCAGCTGACTATTTTTCTCTATCTTTTCATTGTTCCTTTTAATTATTAATTCGGTAAAACCAATTAATAATTCTTCTCACTAATTTCACAACTTGTATCTTCGATTTGGACCCAGTTTATAGGTTTTTTACATAATCTGATAAAGACCCAAAGTGTGTGAGCTCATAGGATCCCAAAGTATAGAGCTGCTAGAGGTTAACCTAAACTTGGCTTCCCATCCAGGAACATTTAGGCTCAGTGTTCCAAACTGTTATGGAACCCGATAGCTCCAGATGTTCAAATGGGGTTTCTAGCAAAGGTGTATGATCCCCTGATAGATGGAATGTCAAGTGCATGTGACTTGATCCAATTCTATAGTAGTAACCAGTACAATACACTCCTTCCATCAAGTTAAGTACCATCCAGTTTATTAATCTTGGATTAAGTGTCAGCTCATGTAATAGCCGTAGCTATATTGGAATTAGACTTGTTCATGAAGAACACCACTTAGCGGTTTTGTATCTTGATCGATTAGAAACCCATTCCATCAATCGTATATTCTGATCAAAGGTTTATGAGTTTATCACTTCAATGAGGGGCCATAAGGTACATCTCAATTATATTACTATATCAGGAGTGATGGATCCCATCTTGACTATACAGCTTACCAACATGTGATCATTGCTATACCCGTAATCACCCGTGTCATCCTGATCGCTAGCGTATGAGTACGTATGACCTAAAGTATAGCAATTAATACATAAGGTAACCAGTATCTCAGGTCTGAAGTTACTTGTACTGCTACTGCAATAAGACATGACACCAACACATGGATATAGTTAAATCTGAGTGTCTATCTTATGGAGGTCTCCAATGTATTACCCGAATACATTCATGTGTTAACTTAAGGTACCACCTTCAGCTTTTGGGATCGGCTGCTTAGAACTAATCCAAGGAGTAAGCCTATACATGCTAGTCTATCAGCTCCATTGATGTTTGGTCTCAATGAAACTACGATTAGGGATATTTAGACTATTCATGGTAACACGTATGTGCAGTTCTCACTCCACATAGCTCCCACTATGTCCTTGCACTTTTACATTATAAATTAATCATCGACTACATTTCATCAATGCGCATGTACATATTCAAACATATATGATATTAGTGAGATACAATAAATAGAAAGCACTGATAAGTAACAATGATGTCTTTGATTATTATTAATAATTTGAAACTATTTGTACATTATAGCTAATAAAGACATATCGCCCTAGTTACCACTAGGGCGTACATCATATCTAACACCTCTCAAGGTCCCTGATCTGCAAATCCCAAGTACTCAGATGAACCTAGAGATCCTAGACCTCAGTCTGAGCCTACAAGTGGTCTTGATGCTCTAAAGAAAGCAATAACTATAGTAGAAATTATGCATCATGCCATAAGCATTCATGAAAAATGTCAATAAATGGAAAACACACATACATATCATCAAGCATACATGACATGGAAACATAAATATCATAGTGCTTTGTCTAAAGAAAATTAAATAAGAATACCTCAACAGCCCCATACTACGCGATGATAATATCGTGGGTGAACAGGTAATGATGGGCAAGCATCTCATCCTCAATGTGAGGGATCGATCATATTGGAATACAAATATCTATGGCAAGTTTAAAAAGACAAAGGAAAAGAGCCTCACATGGGTAGTGTCTTGAGGAGCAAAGGACAGGGTATAACAACTCAAAGGTACCATCTGGGTTTGCCGCTCCCCCACCCTCACGAGCAGTGAGAAAGAAGTTCTAGAGGGGTCATGAGGTAGCCCTCCAAAAACCCGGGGCTAGCATACAACTTACCCTACAAGCTAGCATGATCCGATTGCCCACACCAGCCTATTTCAAAAATAATAAAGGATATGCAAAAGATAATTAAGCTTTATGGTAATCAAACTTAGATACGAGTCATACCCGAGAGGGGCTTGGAGCATTACTGCTGTGACCCCACTAGCAGCACCACCTCTATAGCCCATACCACCACCAAGACCATCTCTAGGACCATCATCTCCTTCACCTCCCGTAAAGTTAACCTCAACGTCCTCATCATCCGATGGGTCCCCTACTACCATCTCTATCACCTTCCAATGATGCCAATCCTCAACATTGTTGTCCCACTTACAAGGGAAAGGGGGCAAAAGTAGCTACATATGCGCATGGTGGTCCTCGTCGATTGAAGGAACAATGGCCCCAAAGCCATCCAGATATGTGTCCCGATCAACCTGGGAGCTGGTCTTCAAGTTGGGCCAAAATACCCCTGTAGGAGGATGAGGAGGTATAGGTTATCGATCCATCATGGAGGTCCGCCAATCCCATATCCGCTCAACGAAACACCATTTGATGGAGAGAGGAAAATCTAGCACCAAACGATAACCATTGACAACCATCCGCACAACCACAATTATCTCCTAGTTCGGCACATCGGTCCACGAGTCAAAGATGAGCTGCAATAGGAAAAAGTAAATTATACCACAAGGTTAGCAATAACTCACGAAGTAAAGTAATAAAGTCACTTCGTAGAAAGGGATGGATAAGTGAATACCTGCTCAATCACTAAGTGACAAAGGCACTCTCAATAAGTGGTCCGCTACTTGCGGAGACCGTCAATCCTCGGCACTAGATAGCCAGGAAGTGCTTGATCGTAAGATTTTGACTATACTCGTTCTGATAAGCTTATATTTGGTAATGGTGCCAAAAACCTTGTTCCCCACTTTTCTACGGATAAGATAAAAGTTCTAAATATGAAAATGTGTCAATACCGCTTATCAAATAGAATAATGATGACCACTGCAAGTATACAGTTTCGATGTAGTTTCAAAAGATATCGATCCCACAGGGAAGGAATTCAATTTTGAAGACCAACTAGAGTTACGGAAAAAAAGAAATAAGATAAAATTTATATTGGAGGGTTTGGATAATAGACTGATGAACAGACAGATGCATGAATAGATTAAAGAAGATATAAATTATATAGATATTCCCTAAGAACAAGTATAATAGAGAAAAACATACAAAATCATCAAGAAGATTTCATACACTAGATAACTTCAACAAACAAGGTTCTAGACACCCCAATATTCAATGATTCACCGTAGAGCAACACATGAAATGACTTTTCTAGATCTAGGGTAGATGAATTATGACACTTATAAGAAGTTGGATAACAATATTACTATGCTTAGTATGGGTCACTCTCACATAGCCATATTTAGCAAGTTACCATTCCAAATATGTTGGCTCACTAAATAGCATTATAATCACAGATCTAGTGATTATACACAATCTTGTTAACCCTGAAATAACTCTTCAAGTTAACTCAAAAGCATATAACTTGATTAATATAAATGATGCAAGATGAAATACTCGTTATGACACATAGACATATCATAAACTTCGAAATAGAAATTATAAGTAGAAAACAATGTAAAGTTGTAAGGTATGCAAGTGAAAGCTAAAGTTGATCAAACCATATCCACTCTTTAATTGGAGTCATCAATTCCCGCAATTCCTGCATCTACTTTGAGTTCGGTCTCGACTCGTACAGAACCTCCGCTAGGATGTTATTCTTTGTGAATATCGAACAAATGAATGTTGAAGAACGAAAACTTTTATTGATAAGTGCTTTGTAATTACACTCATACAACAATCACTCGAACTTGTCGAGAAATCTAGTGATTGAAATAAAAATCGAATCACTTATATATTTTTCTCACTATAATTTTGAACATAGTGAAATCTATATATTTTCACTCTCTATCCAAACGAAGAATCGTGTCCATTTACGAAGGGTTACATCACTTCAATAGGATTGGATGGAAAGTTTCTTCATCATCTACAATGGAAAGGTACCTTTTAATGATTGGTCTACTTCAAAAGGAGTTTTTTAGTCTGGTATTTGATGGCGGTTGATTGTTCTTATCCGTCGGTTGGTAGTTGAGAAGAGATAACCAATAACCATTACAAGTCACGATCGCGAATTACATGTCGTGATGGTGAATAATGGTTGGCAACTTTCTGTTTATGAAGGGTGATAAGTCATGACCGCGAATAGGTGTCACAATCATGAACAATTCTTTTCTTTATAATTCTTCTTTGCAACTTTGCCAATCTTTGACAATTCCGATCCTAAGCCAAATCCTTGTGTTCCACGCATCTTTTTGCACCATTTTCACTCTTTTTACATAGAATTCCATCTTTGATCATTTTACTTCGAAGATTTACCTAGCTTCTGCACTTGCATAAAAAAAACTACATACTACGTGAAATTTTTTATATGAAGTATAAAATGACTCAAAACCATAACGTTTTATAAGTAAAAATATCATGATAACAAGTGTAATTATACACTTATTAGTGCTCCCCAGGGACTAGAGTAGTCTTGAAGATAGGAGGAGGGAGGATGCGGTACTCAAAGACCTAGGGTTGAAAAAAAGTAGAAAAATCAAACAAGGTAAAATATATCATGAATAAATGAAAGCGAAAATCTAAATCGAATACCTGGAGCAAGACATGACTCAGCTTGAGGGCTTTGTCATGAGCCCTCATCGCATAATTGAGGCTTTAATACATTTGGCCTAAGATAGCACTGGGCTAATTCTACCCCTGAATCCTTGCAATGTCCTCCATGGGTGAAATCAACCCATAGTTGATCTTGCTGGAAGTAACGCCAAAGAACAAAATCGTAAGTAGTGAGATCACAAACGAGCGGATGCACTAGGATTGAAAATCATCAAGCACTTATAAGTGTATAATTACACTTATTATCAATATAATTTTGCACGCTAAACAATATAGTTTAAGTCATTTTAATACTTCATATAAAATATTTCATGTGGTTTGTAGTTGTTTTTGGTACAAATGTGGATACTAGGTAAATCTTGGGAGTAAAATGAAGTAAAGTGGAATTCTATGTAAAAAGAGTGAAAAAGGTATGAAATGATACGTGGAATTTAAAGATTTGGTTTAGGATCGAAGCTTTCAAAGATCGGTGAAGTTACAAGAAGAATTCTGAAGAAAAACACAATTCACGTTCGTGACAACAATTCGCGATCATGACTTGATGCACTTCAGAAATAGAAAATTATCAAATAAAGATTCATGATCGTGACTTGTATATCGCGGTCGTGACTTGGATGGTTTTTTTGGGTCAAATCTTCTTAACTACCAACTGCTAGATAAGAATGATCAACCGCCATCAACTACTTATGAAAAGACACTTATCAGAAGTCAACTAATCATGAATAGATGCATATCCATTATGGATAAGATTAAAGCTTCTCAACCAATCATAATAAAGTGATACAATCTTTCACCAATGGACACAACTCTTAGTTTGGATAGATGCAACCCTTCGAACTCTATAAATAGAGCTCCATACCTTACAAATTTCATGCATGGTGTGGCACTGGAATTAGAAAAGTGAGAGATATAGTGTGTGCATAGATAGAGAGTGAAATTATTTAATTTTTGCTACGTTCATGAGTGTTAGCGAGAAAATGTTTAAGTGATTCGAATCCTTGTTTCGATCACTAGATTTCTCTACATATTTGAGCGATTGTTGTATAAGTGTACTTGTAAATCACTTATCAATAAAAGTTTTCATTCTTCAACATTTGTATGTTCGTTATTCACAAAGAATAGCTACCTAGCGGAGGTTCTGTACGGGCCGAGACCGAATTAAAAGCAAATGCAAGAATTGCGGGAATTGACGACTCCCATTAAAGAGTGGCTACGATTTGATCAACTTTAGCTTTCACTTGCATACCTTTCAACTTTGCTTTGCTTTTTACTTATACTTTCTATTTCGAAGTTTATGATATTTCTATGTGACATAATGCGTATTTTGTGCTAAGTCTTTTATGGTAATCAAGTTATATGCGTTGGCGTTAATTTTAAGAGTAGTTTTGGGGTTAACAATTTCGTGTATAATCACTGGATCTATGATATAACGCTGTTTAGTGAGCCAACATTTTTGGAATGGTAACTTGCTAAATGTGGCTATGTGACAGTGACCCGTACTAAGCATAGTATTGACATTGTCTAGGTTTATATAATCGTCTTAATTCATTTGTA